>CAUJNA010000048.1:214825-300691 GCA_963377175.1 Effrenium voratum | reverse complement strand
TGCGTGTGTGCGTGTGTGCGTGTGTGCGTGTGTGCGTGTGTGCGTGTGTGCGTGTGTGCGTGTGTGGGTGTGTGGGTGTGTGGGTGCGTGGGTGTGGGTGTGTGTGGTGTGCCTGTGTGTGTGTGTGTGTCTGTGTGTGTGTGTGTCTGTGTGTGTGCGTCTGTGTGTGTGTGTCTGTGTGTGTGTCTGTGTGTGTGTGTGTCTGTGTGTGTGTGTCTGTGTCTGTGTGTGTCTGTGTCGGTGTGTACTGTGCGTGTGGGTGTGTGTGTGTGTGCGTGTGTGTGTGTGTGTGTGTGCGTGTGTGTGTGTGTGTGTGTGTGTGCGTGTGTGTGTGCGTTTGTGCGTGTGTGTGCGTGTGCTGCGTGTGTGTGTGTGTGTGTGTGTGCGTGTGTGAAAGTGTGTGAGAGTGTGTCTGTGTGCGCGTGCGCGTGTGTGCGCGCGTGTGCGCGCGCGCGGGCGGGCGGGTGGGCGGCGTGCCTGCGTGCCTGCGTGCCTGCGTGCCTGCGTGCCTGCGTGCCTGCCTGCGTGCCTGCGTGCCTGCGTGCCTGCGTGCCTGCGTGCCTGCGTGCCTGCGTGCCTGCGTGCCTGCGTGCCTGCGTGCCTGCGTGCCTGCGTGCCTGCGTGCCTGCGTGCCTGCGTGCCTGCGTGCCTGCGTGCCTGCGTGCCTGCGTGCCTGCGTGCCTGCGTGCCTGCGTGCCTGCGTGCCTGCGTGCCTGCGTGCCTGCGTGCCTGCGTGCCTGCGTGCCTGCGTGCCTGCGTGCCTGCGTGCCTGCGTGCCTGCGTGCCTGCGTGCCTGCGTGCCTGCGTGCCTGCGTGCCTGCGTGCCTGCGTGCCTGCGTGCCTGCGTGCCTGCGTGCCTGCGTGCTGCGTGCGTGCGTGCGTGCGTGCGTGCGTGCGTGCGTGCGTGCGTGCGTGCGTGCGTGCGTGCGTGCGTGCGTGCGTGCGTGCGTGCGTGCGTGCGTGCGTGCGTGCGTGCGTGCGTGCGTGCGTGCGTGCGTGCGTGCGTGCGTGCGTGTGTGTGTGTGTGTGTGTGTGTGTGTGTGTGTGTGTGTGTGTGTGTGTGTGTGTGTGTGTGTGTGTGTGTGTGTGTGTGTGTGTGTGTGTGTGTGTGTGTGTGTGTGTGTGTGTGTGTGTGTGTGTGTGTGTGTGTGTGTGTGTGTGTGGGTGTGTGTGTGTGTGTGTGTGTGTGTGTGTGTGTGTGTGTGTGTGTGTGTGTGTGTGTGTGTGTGTGTGTGTGTGTGTGTGTGTGTGTGTTGTGTGTGTGTGTGTGTGTGTGTATGTGGATGTGGATGTGCATGTGCATGTGCATGTGCATGTGCATGTGCATGTGCATGTGCATGTGCATGCGCATGTGCATGTGCATGTGCATGTGCATGTGCATGTGCAAGTGCATGTGCAAGTGCATGTGCTTGTGCATGTGCATGTGCATGTGCATGTGCATGTGCAAGTGTAAGTGTAAGTGTAAGTGTAAGTGCAAGTGTCTGTGTCTGTGTCTGTGTGTGTGTGTTTGTGCGTGTGTGTGTCTGTGTGTGTGGGTGTGTCTGTGTGTGTGTGTCTGTGTGTCTGTGTGTGTGTGTCTGTGTGTGTGTGTCTGTGTGTGTGTGTTTCGTTCTGTGTCTGTGTGTGTGTGTGTGTGTTTCTGTGTCTGTGTGTGTGTTTCTGTGTGTGTTTCTGTGTGTTTCTGTGTGTTTTTCTGTGTGTGTGTGTGCGTGTGTTTCTGTGTGTGTGTGTGTGTTTCTGTGTCTGTGTGTGTGTGTGTTTCTGTGTGTGTGTGTAGTCCATTCCCCCAATTTGTACATGCGCCCTCTGAAACATGCGCTAGTAGATTAGGCGATACTAACCCGATTCTAAACTTCCACATGTCCCGTCGCCCCCAACTTCAGCCGTACCAGGCGTCTCTCTGAAGGCTCCCCAAACATGTTGAGTTGTGTTGTAAACGACATTCAAGCAAACCTATGCTTAAGTTTGTCTCTATTTTCTGCAGTGTGTGCATGCGTGCTTGCTCTTGTCCTCGCGCTTGCGCTCACCGCATGCCTGCGCACTCGCGTATGCGTTGCGTTCTGTCCGTGTTTGGTCTTGCATGCATGCCCTTGATTTGCAGCCCTCTCGGACAGGCCCACCTGAGTTCCAAGCAGGTTGTCTGCAAGTTTTATGTCATAATTGGATTGCGTGGCAAGGTAAAACCAAAATTGCCAGAGATCTTGGCAAACCGGCGCTCAAGCGTCCAGTGCCAAATCAAATGTGCGAAGCAAAGGCCACACAGCAGCTTGTAGGCACGAGCCAAGGCATGCTTGCGCAGGACGATACCATCAAAGTTCAAACTATATGCGCCAATATTGCGTAATCCTTGTGTTTATACTGCGGGAATGCCCCGAGCGGCCGGAGCAGCGACTAAGCTGAACTTTTGTTCGACCAAAGCTTGAGGCCCGACGCGAATGTGTTGGCCCTGCAAGCCACCCCATCACTGGCAAAAGGCAGTGTGAAAGCCAGGAATTGCAGCATCCAACATTTTGCTTCGCCCTGAAGAGAACAACTCCCCATCGCCAGTTTTCCTGATTTCCACCGTGCACGATTGATGGACAAGTGCTCACCCAGCTGTGAACCCCATTGTCACAGCAGGTGAGGAACTTGTTTGTCTTCGGGGAGGTCTACTGTCAAGTCACTCTAAAAAGATAACAAGCTCGATCTGGCTTCGGATATGCGACAGAACCCCACCGATCCCATGAAAAAATGTGACTCAGTCGAGAGACAGCAGTAACTTGTGTTAAGCGTCCAAGCCGTATGGAACTGGGAAAGCCATCCCCAGCGGCTCAATGAGTCAGAACGTTGCCAAGCTGACACAAGAAATGCTGTATTGCTGGCAGATTCATCAAGAGTTCCACTATGGCACTCGTTTGAGACAATTGCCAACCTGGAAAAGGCGAAGGTCGCAAGAATTTCAAATAGATGCACCTAGCCAGAGCTGAGAGTTGTACTACAATGATTATGAATGCGAAAACCATGTTAATGTGTTGATTGAAGACATGTTCAAAGTGAGGCGTCTGCAACTCACAGCTTTGGCTCACCGGTGCAATGGATCATAGGCTCAAAGACCACCCGACAGCCCCGTAAATTTGGAAAACCACTCCTGTCATGCTGGAGTCAAAGAAATGATACTATTCCAATGACAGCCTCGTCCTTGATCTGGAGTGCATGTTGGAAACGGTATGTAAGGAACACCAAAATGAATAGCGCCGTCGTGAGCTTTGCCCATCCCAAGGTTTAGGTTGCAAAATGCAAACATAGCTTTCAACCTATCCTGAGAAACATAATTCTGCAAACTGCTCGCCCAAGGAAGTGATGAATCATCATATAACCGGTTTGTTAGATTCCATTGCGGGACTTGCTAGCGGGCAGTCCGCAGCACGACAGGCCATTCAGCCGGCTTAACTTATTGTTTGGCACCAAGGCCACAGTCCGAGAATCCCTTGAACGTGCTGACTGTCCCTTTGTCTGACCATGATAGAGGAGGACAAAGCCTCAAATTTGGAGAACTCTCACTTCGCCATTCTTGGCTCTGCGCCTCAGCTACTTCAATACTTGTTTTCTACAAAACCATGCGCTGCTTTTAGGCAATCGAGGATTGATATGCTGGCTGCATCCTCTTTGTGCACTTGCAGTTGTCCAGCGTAATATGACCTGTTGTATGCTTGCCCAGCCAAGGAAAGGAGTGGCGTGCGACCGTGCAGCTTATCTCAAAATGTGGAAACTGGACATATGATTGATGCGCGTGCATGAAGTAGCTCCGCATGAAATATCAGGAGGATCAAGAAAACATCCATTTAGGTTCCACTTCTACTTTTGCCCCTCATGAAGTCGGCCATTGTTACTTCCTGCAGAGCCGCTTGGTACAAGGCCAGTGTTAAGTCATGCAGTCGATTTCACGATGCCATTCATACTTGGGAGACCATTATTGTTCCGGTTTCACATTGATCTACAAGCTGGACATGTCTCTGGGGATATCAAAGCGCAGTTGCATCTCAGCTAGGTTCCTTGCGTCTTATAAGAATATCGGGCGCTGCTTTCATGGTGGAGCGCAAACGGGTTTGGCTCCGACCGGCTGAGCCGCATTGGGACACTATGCGCACAAAAGCCATAAAACATGACATGTCCACTGGGCAGCGCACACGTGGGTAGTTTTGCCGCTGGCCTGCAACGAGAACAATCGCATCTGGCCGACACCCAGCAAAGGCGGTCCTGTTGGTCTGATCAGCGGCCTATATGTCACACACACACATTCGATACGCTTTGGTGAGCCTACAGTTGCTGCTCTCGTGACCTATAGTATTTGTAGAACTTTGCATGGCCTATGGAAAGGGCTACTAGGTGATTCACCTCTCAAGACTTGCTGCTGCCACGCCTACTGTGCCTGCACTCGTCTTTTCATGCAAGATGAAGTGGCATGGACTATGATTCCACCCGCTAACAACATATCACGCATCATGGAAAGCACAAGGCGAGACCAAGTTGACTTCCTCCAACGCCTACGCATACGCACCGACGCGTATCTTTAACACGTGCCGCACGCAGCACGCTGCCACGAGACAATTCAAGCTATCAAATTACGCGACTGCCTACGCAAGGCTTCACAACACGAGCCTGCAGGAAATGCATACTGTACCGACGCCTGCGCGCCCTATCAGTCAAAATGCCTACCAATCCTACGCGACGCGTAAAACTTGTCGCTGCGAAGATGTGGGCCTTCAGCCTTGGAGAAAGAAACTGAAACCAATCCAAGCTGACAACAAAGACGCAGTTACCGAGTCACCGAGCGAGTCACCAGCTCGCGCCTTCCGCTCTTCCGACTCCACGCCCCACAGCTGACGCAGCAGCTCCTGGCCGCTGGGCGCCAGTGCCTCGAGCGAGCAATGCAAAGTTGCAAACGCGATGAGCCCACGTGCGATGTTTTAAAGCCGAATACCTTGGCGACAAAAGCAAGGCTCGCTAGTGAAGTGTTCAAGAGCTAATTGACAAGTGAGCAGTGCCCAAAACCGACTGCATGCTGGTCCGCGCTAATAATGACCTGCGAAAATTGCCAATGGGGGCGTTGGGCGCTGCTAGGGATGGCGATGGCTGTCTGTCACGTCCGGGCCTTTGCCCAGGAATCAAGAATCAAAACCCAAACGAAGGAGACCGTCGAGTTTTGAATCTGCCCATCCAGTTCTGCGACATGCGCAAGACCGGAAGGGACGGTCAACTCGAGGGAGATCTTACAAGGAGGCTGGCGCAAACGACCCAGGCACACCCAAGTTATTGTGAACCACAGAGGAGGCACTGAGGTTCCTCTGGGGCCCACTTAGGGCTGAGGCAGCGTTCTCGCCTTGTGCCATCATTCAATCTAGTCCAACCTACTTTGAGGTTTCTTCGATTTTTTCAAAAGGCTCTTCGTACACAAGCAAAGCCAAGAGCTTCCTTCATATGTGGGGAAAGCGCCAAGGGAGCCAAGCGGAATCCGTTCCAGCAAGTGCTCTTTGAGAAGTGCTTTGGCCAGCATCATGTTTTGTTCTGAATACTGTCAGGCGGGTCAAAGCCGCAGGAAAAGCGCCCGTCTTGCGAAATACTTGCTGCTCTTTGTTTTTATAGCTGGGGACAAAGCGCAATTCTTGCAAAAAGTCAAGACTGCTAGAGAGGCTCAATGGAAAATTCGGATGCTATGCATGGGAATTCTTCTGATTCATGGAACACCTATTGAGAAAGAAGCTGAACCGGACAACCGGACAACCGGACATGCTGGTATTGTGCCAATAGTGGCCCCCTTTGCCTACTTTGCCAAAGGGGCTCATGCTCCCCAAGCGTGACGGTATCAACTTGGGATTGAAGATGCTGATTAACCTCAATGAGGATTCTTTGGCTCGGGGGAATTCTCTTAGGAGGCTTTCTGTTACTATTGATCAGACCGGGGAACACATTTCAGGGTGGAGACAGGCTTCAATCCGCCTTCGAGGCAGTTGGGCAGCTTTTCCAGGGTCGAACATACACGAATGAAATTCAGTCCAGCATACCTCGAATGAAATGAGAGTCATCAATGTAGCCATCCCAGTTTCTGAGGTTTGCTCTGCTCGTCATCATATCAATAGATACGTGTCCTCTTTGAAAGACAAAAGGACTCCGGCTCCACTGGGCCCAACATTCCCAGCCAGGTTCCCATGGCCTCCTCAAATCGTTCCAATAGGAGCTGCTCAATTTGAGATTGCAAATGGGAAGGAGACAAATGGTCAGTTAACTGCACACACTCAATACCAAAGCAGAAAATGGCCAGAGTCCGTGAAAGCTGGACAAGACCGGCCTGACGCTCTTGACCCTCCTCGCTGGCGGTGCTGGGAGTGAATTGGCCTGAAAGAGTTGGGACAAAGCTTGCGCGGGCCGGTGCGAAAATTGTTCCAGTTTGTCTCTGGTGCAGTGATGGCCTGACATGGGCAGACAGTTCTGGATGCCATATGCGCGAAGGTTGTCTACCACAAATGAGGATAGATGTTGAAGGTCCGCTGTTTGCAAAACTCTCAACTCACTGCTCGGTCGCGCCCGCCTTCCCCCGGCCTGGCACAGGGGTTCACTGTTTCTCAGTAGCTCTTGAAAGGACTTCCCTTCAGCCCACAGGTCAAACCCCTCTCTCCCCACCTGAGTGTGGATGATTCGGGGGGGGGGGAGGGGTAGTCAGCTCTGTACATTGGGCAGGCAGCCGACAGGCATACCAAGACATGTCTTACAACACATCCATTGCCACCATTGCCACCATCTGGTCCTGATTCAGAGTGGGTTGTTCCGGACAGAAAGTCTCACTCTTGTGTCCGCGAGCCTGGTCGACTCCTCGCACAGAATTCTTAGGATGAGAAAGCGCGTGCACTGAAAACTCAGCATAGCGCGGCGAAGTCTGTGCAAAACATGTTCTATCATACTGCCATCTGTTGGCAAGTTCCTGCATGCACCCTCCCCAACGCGTCCTTGCCACCTTTGAGAAGCTGCAGCCTCAGCCACACAGCGCTGCTCACCTGCCTAGAAAAGTCAACGTTCGTTGGCTGCATGTTGGCTGCAGTTGGTCACGGTCGAGCATAACACCGAATAGCGAGCTGTCAAACCATGGAACCCCGGAAAACAGCGGGGCCACATTGGTGCACCACAGGAATGATTGTTCTATTTAGTTTTCCTGGGTATCTTGACCTCGGAGCATAGATTGTTCTGACCGTGGTTAGGTTCCCGGAATAGCTGTTTGCCATTGTCAAACGATTTCATTGCCGACTAGGAACCGACCGCCCTATGTCCAAAAAAATCTACAATTATTGCTGGGCCAACGGGCTGACACAAATTGTGTTACAACAAATCAGGGGACCCCAAAACCACCCGCCACCCCCCCCCCCCCCTTCGCAAAAAGCATTCCAAAAAGACAATTCCAGCAAAAACATTCCCTGGTGGTGTGACATTGTAGAAGGGTGGCCCAGGGCAAACCTCACCTCTGACTATTGACTTACTCTGGAAAATTAACATCCAGCACGGGACTTGAAGTGATAAACTTCATACAATCTCATGCACAGCCACACGCACTCAGGCTGGCACAGCGCAGCTCCAGGATTCTCCTGCATCAAGCTCCGACGCATTCCACACCGATTTTCGTGCGGCTCTCCAGGCCACAAATCCCGCAAGGCGAAAGCAACATCAGGCTGAATCAACATATCATGCTTCTCCTGAGGGGCATCATTCTGCTCGGAGGCCCTCAAAGCACCGGAATTGCGGACTGTTGTAAACAATGATACTGTCGACCGACGCAATACACAGTACTGCGCAGTGTTTCATCTGCTGCACTGATCCACACTGCGGGCATTGCTCTCCCTTGTGTTCTTATGAGTTGCACCACCCACAGAGTCGAAAGCCATTTGTGGCATCATGTGCATCAGCTCCAAGCTTTGCTTTGGGCCGGACGGTCGGTCCGAGGCAGTGGTTGGGCTATGGTCAGAATGGACAACTTCGCCTGGGATTTGTCCGAGCCTGTTGCTGTCTGGATTTCCGGCGTCTTTGCATCTCAATTTATCTGCCTCTTCAGCATATATTCAGCCAAGCTGCTGAGCTTCAAGATCACGGGCGATGAGTATCCAGCTCCATAGTCTGATGGAGTTGGTGCAAACTCCAACTGTGCGACCTGAATCCACCAATCTAGGCTTAGCCATTGCCAGCCTGTCCAAGGCTCGCAACGCATTGAACAAAAGGTATGTTGCCTCTGTCCCCACTTGATGCAATGGCCGCAGTGGCATTCAAACCCCAAGAATTGCAAACATGCAACAAGAATCCATGCCCAATGAAGGGCTATCCAAGGCCCCTGCAGGTGGTGGGGTGACCCCTTCAGCAGGCTCAGCCTGAGCACGGACTGGTAAGTGTGGGACTTGAGAGCTGGCCATAGCTGGGTTCAAGGCCACAGAGAATAAGAAACAAGCGTGGCGTGAGGGCATCTGCAAAAGCAAGCCCAACGGGGAAGAAACCAAATTGGGTTGCGCAAAACTAAAACGTGCTGCGACATGCCAACAAGCAGGCCGCCAAAGAAACCCGTATGCTCGCCAAACCTGCGAAAGGCTTCAACCTCCGACGGCGCAAGGTGTAACTCGACCCAAGCCGCATGTAAGACTCGGCCAGCGCGAGCACTCCACGAACAGGGAAAACAATGGTCGGTCCCATGGCAATCACAGAGCAGTCAGCTCCTTTGTAACAAAGCCAACTCAACGCAGTACATGCTGTAAGAGCCTCTGGGCACGCAGAGCTGCTTGCGCAGCAGCAGTTGCATAACAATCCTGTCTGCTGAGATTTTGTCTGCAAAATGTCTTGGGGTACTCTATTGTGGCTTTTGTCCGCAGACTGCATCGCTTTTTGATGATGTGAGCTTCAAAGGGCCCGTCTGCTGCTGCCGCCGCATCGGCAAAGCTGCGCTGTGGTGCCCAGAATTCGAGCTGTTGCTGGCTGCTGGCTGACCTCATCAAACGCCGCAAATGCGATCAGCACCGCGCAAGGTAGGAGCCGTGGCCAGCTTGCAGCCCTTGGCCCAAAATGGCCGCGTTTCGCAAACAGCATTTTGTAAAGAATAGCCTAACTTCTAGAAATGGCATGCGACGCAAAGCGGCCAACCAGGGAGCAAGACACGTGCACTTGTTCCGTTCTTCGCAAGCAAAGCTGAGCTAAACGAGAACAGCGCCACGATTGAACGAGCTTGCTTTCGGGACTGCTTGTGTGTGTGTGTGCGTGTGCGTGTCGGTCTGTCTGCGTAATCAACCAGGGCCTGTTGACAACGCTTGCTTGTTTAATGGCTTGTTCCATCTTGTTCCCATTCGCTGAAACCTCAAACGATGCCAAACGAATCCATGGCCCTGGCATTGCCCTTCCGGGGAGTGCTGGGTGCTGGGGCCACCTGAGCAGCCTGGCCGAATCAAATCTTGGCAAGGCAAATGGGAAGGCTCTATGCAGGCCGAGAGCTCTTGCACTGGCCTCCTGGGGTGGCGCCATCTGTGCCTTGAATGAGGCTAACCCAAAACATCTCCGTGCCTACCCGTCCTGTGGATGCACATGCGAGACGGGTCTTTCAAACGCTCTCATTGGGGGCCCTGCAGTTTCTGCATAGCCTCAATTGTTCCAGTCCCAACCGCATATCCGCCGACCCTTTCTCTGAAAAGGGGAGGCGCACGGGAAGGGTGGTTGGCGCATAAGTATAACCAAAGTTTCATCCTCATCAGCATCAGCAGCTGCAGCTACGATAAATGTTATCGTCACGGTCATCGTGATCATCATCATCCTTATCACCTCTTTCTTATTCTCTTATCCTTATCATCATTATAATCATGGTTGTCGTCATCTCTTATCACGCAGCATTGGTGATGCAGAGGATGCTGCGACGATAGTTATCATCACAGCCGTTAGTGATGCTAAGGATGCTACGATGATAGTTATCATCCTCATCATCATCTTTCTCATCATCTGATCATCACCTAGCAGCATCTGATATCATATTACATGTTATATGTAGACATCCTTGGCAATGCAAAAGATGCGATGATGATAGTTATCAAGGAATAAGTAGTGATGCGGAGGATGTTGTGATGATAGTTGTCATGACGCGGATGATAACCATCAGCACGCCCCCATTATCATCCTGGTCGTCGTCATCTCTTTTCGCGCAGCATTGGTGATGCAGAGGATGCTGCGATGATAGTTATCATCACAACCGTTAGTGATGCTAACGATGCTACGATGATAGTTATCATCCTCATCATCATCTTTCTCATCATCTGACCATCACCTGGCATCATCTAATATCTTATCATATCTTACTATATGTGGAAATCAAAAGGGACGTTAGACATCCTTGGCAATGCAAAGGATGCGATGATGATGGTTATCAAGGAACAAGTAGTGATGCAGAGGATGTTGTGATGATAGTTGTCATGATGCGGATGATAATGATCATCAGGCCCGTGCCATTATCATCATGGTCGTCGTCATCTCTTATCAGGCAGCATTGGTGATGCAGAGGATGCTGCGATGCTCGTTATCATCACAGACGTTGGTGATGCGAAGGATGCTACGATGATAGTTGTCAACCTCGTCGTCATCTTTCTCATCGTCTGATCATCACCTAGCATCATCTCATGTCTTATCATATCTTACTATATGTAGAAATCAAAAGGGACGTTAGACATCCTTGGCAATGCAAAGGATGCGATGATGATAGTTATCAAGGAACAAGTAGTGATGCAGAGGATGTTGTGCTGATAGTTGTCATGATGCGGATGACAACGATCATCAGGCCCGTGCCATTATCATCATGGTCGTCGTCATCTCTTACTGCGATGATCGTTATCATGACAGCCGTTGGTGATGCTCAGGATGCTACGATGATAGTTGTCATCCTCGTCATCATCTTTCTCATCATCTGATCGTCACCTAGCATCATCTCATATCTTACTATATATAGAAATCAAAAGCGACGTTAGACATCCTTGGCAATGCCAAAAATGCGATGATGATAGTTATCAAGGAACAAGTAGTGATGCAGAGGATGTTGTGCTGATCGTTGTCATGATGCGGATGATAACGATCAGCACGCCCCCATTATCATCATGGACGTAGTCAACTCTTATCAGGCAGCATTGGTGATGCAGAGGATGCTGCGATGATAGTTGTCATCGCAGCCGTTAGTGATGCTAAGGATGCTACGATGATAGTTATCATCCTTGTCATCATCTTTATCATCATCTGATCATCACCTGGCATCATCTCATGTCTTATCATATCTTACTATATGTAGAAATCAAAAGGGACGTTAGACATCCTTGGCAATGCAAAGGTTGCGATGATGATGGTTATCAAGGAACAAGTAGTGATGCAGAGGATGTTGTGATGATAGTTGTCATGATGCGGATGATAATGATCATCAGGCCCGTGCCATTATCATCCTGGTCGTCGTCATCTCTTATCAGGCAGCATTGGTGATGCAGAGGATGCTGCGATGCTCGTTATCATCACAGACGTTGGTGATGCGAAGGATGCTACGATGATAGTTGTCATCCTTGTCGTCATCTTTCTCATCATCTGATCATCACCTAGCATCATCTCATGTCTTATCATATCTTACTATATGTAGAAATCAAAAGGGACGTTAGACATCCTTGCCAATAGAAAGGATGCGATGATGATGGTTATCAAGGAACAAGTAGTGATGCAGAGGATGTTGTGATGATACTTGTCATGACGCGGATGATAACGATCAGCGCGGCACCATTATAATCATGGTCGTCGCCATCTCTTTTCGCGCAGCATTGGTGATGCAGAGGATGCTGCGATGATCGTTATCATCACAGCCGTTGGTGATGCTAAGGATGCTACGAAGATAGTTGTCATCCTCGTCGTTATTTTTCTCCTCATCTGATCATCACCTAGCATCATCTCATGTCTTATCATATCTTACTATATATAGAAATCAAAAGGGACGTTAGACATCCTTGGCAATGCAAAAGATGCGACGATGATAGTTATCAAGGAACAAGTAGTGATGCAGAGGATGTGATGATACTTGTCATGACGCGGATGATAACCATCAGCACGGCACCATTATCATCCTGGTCGTCGTCATCTCTTTTCGCGCAGCATTGGTGATGCAGAGGATGCTGCGATGATAGTTATCATCACAGCCGTTAGTGATGCTAAGGATGCTACGATGATAGTTATCATCCTTGTCATCATCTTTCTCATCATCTGATCATCACCTAGCAGCATCTGATATCATATTACATATTATATGTAGAAATCAAAAGGGACGTCAGACATCCTTAATGCCAAAGATGCGATGATGATAGTTATCAAGGGACAAGTAGTGATGCGGAGGGTGTTGTGATGATAGTTGTCATGATGCGGATGATAATGATCATCAGGCCCGTGCCATTATCATCCTGGTCGTCGTCATCTCTTATCAGGCAGCATTGGTGATGCAGAGGATGCTGCGATGCTCGTTATCATCACAGCCGTTGGTGATGCTAAGGATGCTACGATGATAGTTATCATCTTTCGTTAGTGTTTGGAGGACTGCGATGATAACTATCACCGTAGCATCCTCTGCATTGCCAATGGTGTCTAACGTTACTTTTGAAATGCATATAAGAACAAGAAAGAGATGATAATGATCATCATGATGATGACGTGTCTATTGGTAATGCACAGGATGCTGCGGCTGATGCTCCCTAGCCTATGCTTGCTTGCGTACTGACGCCAGGCGCGTCTGCGGCTCATGGGGGAGTGGAGAGCGGGGCTGAGAGCTGCTTTTTCTTGACAAGATAGAAGGGCATCGTGTGGCAAGAAAACGTGTCTGACATCACCAGCATCGCCCGGGCGTCTCTATTGGTAATGCAGAGGATGCTGCGGCTCCTGGGGGGGTGGAGAGCGGGGCTGAGAGCTGCTTTTTCCTGACAAGATAGAAGGGCATCGTGTGGCAAGAAAACGTGTCTGGCATCACCAGCATCGCCCAGGCCGCATTTGAAATGTATAGAAGAAAGAGATGATCATGACAATCATGATGACGATGATGCAAATCTTCGCAAACGCATGGTTTGCAATAGGATGGGGACCCGTGGTCGTTTTGCGATCGTAAAAAGGAAGCTAGACCTCAGCACGCGCGGCCAGAACGCGCGGCCGGGCTTTGGTCCTGAAGCTAGTTGTCTTTGGCGCCAGCGCCTGTGTCGCGCATCGCTGCCACAAGACGCCGCACCTCCGCAAGGATTTTCTTCTTTCGCTTTTCGCGCGTGCGTCCAAGTCGCATCTTGCTCCTGCACGCAATTTTCTGTAGGTCTTGCTCCGCGGCGCACGCGTTGCGTGTTTGCTTGCCGTCCGTCATGGCTCCGCCGCGTCGTCACGTGTACCTCGCGAAGCATTTCTGCGGTCGCGCGACCCCGCGCTGCGCGCACATCCAAAAGCCTCGTTGCTTTTGGCTGCACGTGCATTTCTGCCGCTCCGCCTTTGTCGTGCGTCAAGCTGCTGTACTATATTCGGATTCCTCTTTCTTGTGTTGGCAGTTGTAGCAGGTTTTCGTTGCTTTGCAGTTCGAGCACACCCGCAAGAGTGCAGTGCGGGTTTGGTGCCATTTCGCATGGAAGGCACTCGTGGGCAGCCAACACTTGCAACTGCGGCATTGCCATGGATGACCAGCCTGCTCGTGCCTGCCAATGCATTCCTTACAGACGCGGCTTGTCTCCTCTTGCTTCCACTGCCCCACTGTGTAACCGCGCGGCTCTTTGCGTTCCCGGCACTCGCTACATGGCTTCTCGATGATGTACTCTTGTCGGATCCTTTCCCAGTCTATCGCCTCTCCTCTCCATACTCGGAGCAACAGGTTTCGCCCCACGTCTTCCCCGCGCTGGAAGGGCGCCAGGGCAAAGGGGCGAAATATGAGCAAACGTTCTCGACCTTCAACGCGCGTCACTGCGACGTAACATGTCAAGGGGTCATCGCTCGCTCGTATCGCGATGTCTACGATGGCGCCTTCTCGCATGGTGAGGCCCTGCCCAGCGTGAGCAGTGATCGCGAAATACGGACTTCGAAGCTGTCTCCTCGACACCTTCAGTTTGGGGTATTTCCGGCGGTGGTCCACAGACGCTGCGAACCGGCGCCACTGGGAGGACGCAATCGTTGGCATTGCCTTGGACGCGCCACTGTCGCTTTGTCTTAAAGCGCACATAGAGTGCAGTCGGCAGTTTCGTCCAGAAGCGGGCTTCTCCGTCCTGTTTGCTCGGCTCGGCCGTGGGGATGTCGTGCGTCCAGCCACAAACCCGTCCGGAACATCCGCGCAGCACGCCCCTCTCTCGATCCAAGTGGTCCGTGGCAGCCACGGGCATGCCAATACACAGCGGCAATATGTGCCGTAGAGGTCTCCGGCTTCGCGATCATGACGTTGCAGCCAGGCCACCTTGTCTTCGTCCAGACGGGGCTTTTCTGCTAAAACCTCTGCTGAGGCCCGATCTTCTGCCATAGCATAATACAGTCTCTGCCGCGTCTGCGCTGCAAATCTGCGCGCGCTTACGGTTGCGAAAATACAAGTCGCCTCCTGGAATTCTCTTTGGAAGCGCGGATCGCTCCCTGTCATGGCGACGAGTGCCTTCGAGCGCCGCTCTTCGCGACACTTTCTGCATTCTTCGCGCAGGATCGTGCTGGGTCTGCGTGCTCCGCCTCAAGTTTTGCGCAGTTTTCCTCGCCGCAAGACGCTGACAGCTGTCCGTGTCGGAACTCTTCTTGCACCTCTCGCAGCCACTCGTCCTGTGTGCGCTCGCACGTGACGAGCTCTGTGACTCCTTGGATGCCGTTTTTTGGCCCGCCCCAGATCAGCTGCTGGCCGTACGCCGCGTGCGGTAGTTTCGTGCTCACGCCCTTACTGCGCAGCATCTGAGCTGGGATTGCTCCCAAAAAGGTGCCGCGCGGCGGCGCAAGCTGCCACAAATCCCCGACAGCACGTTCAACCCCCCGAAAGGGCGTGCGGTCGTGCACCCCGCGGCGTACTTCTGTCGCGAGGCATCTCGGACTAGCTCCCGGCAGCGGAGCTCCAGGCGCGCCAACAGCTCTGCGCTTACCACGCTTAACTCGTCAAGCAACAGCCATCGCCATTGCGTCGCTGCGGCGGTCAGTTCTGCTAGGCGCTTGAAGCCGATGCCCGTCTCTTCTCCGCGCTTGTTCAGGCCCACTGCGTGATGAACTGCGTCGCCCTCTAGCTGCTCTGCCATGACAGCCTGCAAAGCAACGACATTGTATTGTCTTCCTTGCTGCCATTCCAAGACGCCATCAAACAGTTCTGTGCGGATCAGTCTTAGCACGTGCGACTTTCCCGTGCCCGGCCCTCCGTGTAGAGCCCACCGCAGCGGCTCGGTTGGTGACCCGTGGCGCAAGTTCTCAGCTTCGCCCGTATTTTCTTCTTCTGTAACCCGCGCAGCGACTGTGCGAACAAAGTCGAGTTGCTCTCGGTTCAAAAACGCCTTGCCGGACGGATCTTGCCGCTGCGCAACTCCCGCGAGCCAAGCACTCACCTTCTCCGCGCGGCTGCTGGATTCCAGCACGCTCATGCTGGGCTGTCTTGCCTGCTGGTCATGACGCAGCTGCGCTGTCGCAAGGCAGCCTTCGGCGCTTTTGTCGCGCTGTCCTCAGTAGCTGTTTTGCATCGCTGTGCGCAAAGGGGTTTCTGCCGTCTGCCGGCGTGCCATCGGAACTCGCCCAGGCTGCGCTCGCCCGCTTGCACGCAGCGACGATCAGCTCCTCCGACGCCAGTTTGCTTTTCGTGCCAGCCGCGATCTCTCGCGCGGGCGGCTCCAAGGCTTCGCGAAAGTGTTCGACGCTGAGATCCAGCACTGTGTCAGC
Source organism: Effrenium voratum (assembly GCA_963377175.1). Taxonomy (NCBI): domain Eukaryota; class Dinophyceae; order Suessiales; family Symbiodiniaceae; genus Effrenium; species Effrenium voratum. The sequence goes on along the minus strand of CAUJNA010000048.1, from coordinate 284,791 downwards.
GTCGTCGTCGTCGTTTCCAGCTGCTTCTTCGCTAGGACGGACGCGATGCACGGCCAGAAAGTTGCTCGACACATGGTTTCCTCGCAGTTGATGCCGCGCAGCCACCGCCGCAAGGCCTCGTCCCACGATTCGTTGCCGCTCCTGAGGCAGTTCACGACAGGCACTTGCGGCGTGCTCCAGCGCTTTTGCAGCGTCCAAGGACGGAAATACGCCTCGCAAAGGGCTGCGTTGTATTCCGTGCTCTCTGCCCCGTGTCGCGGACGAGGCGCGGCGTCCAAGCGCGGGCATTGCGGGCGACGCCGCCGTTGGAAATACCAGGCGTGTTGCAAAGCATCCGTGGCTGCGGTGTCAGCGAAGTACTCGCAGTTAGGCTTCCTTTTGAACTTGTTCGTGTAGTCTGCGCCAGGCTTCAAGTGCGCCCCTCTGCTGGCGTGTTCGAGTTTCTCCGCGCCGGCAGCTGTCAAGTTGACATCCCATGCCTCTGCTGGGAGACTTTCCCAATCTTGCCAAGTATACGGTACGCGTGTGAGGGTGGGGTCTGATCATCACTCAAGTACGCAGAGTTGTGGCTCGGCTACTGGGGTTCAAGTTTACAGTGAAACCAAAAAACAGCATCAAAAATTGCACTGTTTTTGGCGCTCGAAAACCACAAGTAAATCCAGGGGTCGGCGGCACTGGGTGGCAGCCCTTACATATAAATATATATATATATATATATATATTTATTTATTTATGTACGCATAATATATGTAAACATATATATATATATTAGTAGACACTAGAAGAGTCATGTTGCCGCAGAAGAACTGCCTGAAACACCTTGAGCTTGTCAAAACGAAACTGAAACTGACCCTTCGAAGAAGAGGCCACTTCAGCTCATCTCTGTTCAGGAGAGAGGCCCTGCGGGTACCATGCCGACCATGCGTCGTAGCGGCCAACCTGAGAATGCCAACGCATGGCTAAGGTACGTTGAACAATTCTCAAGTTAAGGTCTTATCACATCTTGTATCCCTTTCCCCTGTGCCTTGTAATTTCAATAAGCTCCCGACAGGTGGTGCTTGCCTGGGTGGCATGAAATTGATGTAAATCGTAAAAAGTCACCCGCAAGCTCCTTCAACTGCACAATCTTGCAAGATGTCGCCGCAGACATTGAGTGCTGCCAAGGTGGCCAGCCGCCATACGCTCCCGGCATTGGCGCCTCACGTGTCCCCAAGACATTGCTAATGCTGAGAAACTCAGTAGACTCTAAAACCACTGCTTTGAATGGCTTTGATGTGAAAGCTTCCATGCGCCCTGCTCTGCAGATCCACTGAAGGGGCTTGCAAAGCTGGCGATTCAAACATGACACCAGCCACAGTGAGTCCGGCATGTCTACAATTGCGCTCCTACACGCCTTGCTGGCAGCAAAATAGAGCAATCAGAACGCAGGCAATCCCAATCAATGGAGAAACTGTGAAACCGCAGCGTCGCAGGGACCAATTGCAAGAGGAAACATCCACAAGTGATTGCAGCTTTGTCCCAGCCTCAGGAACACCAGAGGCCTGCAGGAAGACCAGCGCCGCTGTGGTGGCGGCTGCTGCAAAGGCGCTGATGGCCTGCCACCCGCTGAGACTCCACGAGCAACGAGCAACAGCTACTTGCAGTGTGCAGCTACACCAACAGCTTCTTAGCCACACCTCAGGATTCTTGAAGGCATCCTGCCACTGTGCATCCCAGGCAACTGTTCATTTCTATACTGTGATTACTTTTCTGAAATCGCTGCAACACTTTGGCATGGACTCTCCTGCCCGCCGCACCTGAGCAACATGAACGCAAGGCTTGCTTCATGCAAGCAAATTAATGCGCCCTGACTTATTAGAGCAATTGTAAGTAAGTGTGAATGTACAGTTGGTCGTCTCGCTGGCTGTGCAAGTGGCTGCCCTGAGCTGCAGACTTCTGCTGCACTTGCTGCACCACATGCTGTTGCACTGCATACATGACCTGCAAGGTAATCGAATCTTCAACCCGCTGCAAGAGATTGCCAAGAGTGCTGAGTCTTGCTACATTGTACACCTGTAGAAACCCTAAGCTCAACCATTGTCAAAGGAAGTTTAGAAGGAACTTCCGTGTTACGGCAACTAATTGAAAGCTAGCTCTCTGAGACAGATGACAAGAGAAGGAATAAGCCCGCGAGAAAATATGTGTGCGCGTGTAGTGGGAGAATAGAAATGTGCAAAAAGCATGGCCCTGTGCGTGAATTGGCGTCTCCGGAGAGCTGAAAGCTAGCCTGTTCGCGGCGCCTGGTCGGACCAGTCTCGGACCACGTTCGGAGCGCGGGCCCATTAGCACGGCAACGCGAAGGTTTCGCAGGTTTTGAATTCCGCGGCAGGCGCAGTACTTTTCCAAGGTCAGGGACAGATTTCGTGGCAGGCGCAGCACTTTCGCAAGGTCAAGTTTTCTTGAGGTTTCAATTGCGTGGTAGGCGCAGCACTTTCGCAAGGTGATGTATAGACTTCGTGGCAGGTTTCGCAAGGTCAAGTGCAGATTTCGTGGCAGCGGCAGCACTGTCGCAAGGTCGAGTACAGATTTCGTGACAGGGGCAGCACTTTCGCAAGGTCAAGTACAGATTTCGTGGCAGGGGCAGCACTTTTGCAAGGTTAGGAGATAAATAGAGAGATAATAGATAGATAGATGGATAGATGGATAGATGGATAGATGGAAAGATAGATAGATAGATAGATAGATCGATGGATAAAGATATAGATACATATAGGGATAGATAGATAGATAGATAGGTAGATAGATAGATAGATAGATAGAATCATAGATAGATAGATAGATAGATAGATAGATAGATAGATAGATAGATAGATAAATATGTAAAAAGAGGGATAGATTGATAGATGGATGGATGGATAGATAGGTAGATAGATAGATACAGAGATAGATAAAGAGATAGATCGATAAAGAGTTAGATTGATAGAGAGATAGAGAGATAGATAGATAGATAGATAGATAGATAGATAGATAGATAGATAGATAGATAGATTAGATTAGATTAGATTAGATAGATAGATAGATAGATAGTCAAAAATAGACAGATAGATAAGCTAAATAGATACACAAATGGATGAGAAGAGACCGAGAGAGAGAGAGAGAGAGAGATAGCTAGATAAAAAGATAGAGATATAGATAGATCGATAAATAAACAGATAGATAGAGAAATAAACATAAATATAGATAAAGAGATTAATAGATAGATAGATAGATAGATAGATAGATAGATAGAGAGATAGATAGAGAGATAGATAGAGAGATAGATAGGTGAAAAGACAAAGGGAGAGAGAGAGAGAGATAGATAGATAGATAGGTGGATAAATAAAAAGATAGATAGATCGAGAAAGAGAGAGAGAGAGAGAGATAGATAGGTCTAGACAGATAGATAAATAGATAGGTTTGATAAATAGAGAGATTAGATAGATAGAGAAAATACAGAAAACAGATAGATAGATAAATAGATAGATAGATAGATAGATAGATTGATAGAGAGAGAGAGAGAGATAAATAGACAGATAAACAGATAGATAGACAGATAGATAGATAGTTAGAGAAGAGACAAAATAAAAATCGGCGTAAAAACAAGGAAAGAAAGAAAGAAAGGAGTGGGGAAGGAAGGAAAGAGAGACAGAAAGAAAGAATCGCGAAGAAGGAAAAACATATACAATGAAAAAGGAGAAGAAGAGAACAAGAATCAAGAAAATAAAGAGAAAGAGAACTGTTGTTGTTATATGTTTGAAACTTCCGTCCACCGGATTCGCCGGCTGTTCTGGTAACGTACCTTAACTTGGGACTGCATTGCTGATCCTGATTCTACACAGCCGATGATCCACATGGTCACGGTAAAAGGTGCGGAGTCATCACGCCTGCTGCTGGATCTGCTGCTGCATCTGCATTTGTTGGTGCATCTGCATCCTTGCGTAACGGAGCTTCCTTCCAAAGATTTCGCTTCCTATCCGGCCAAGATGCTGAAGAAAAGCTTGTTGAGCCTGAGGCTGGCATTGCCTCGTCACAAGAAGTGCAGCTATGGTTTGATCAATGGCCGATGCTGAGAGCTCCCACGAAGCTGGCTGGCACTCCTGAAGAGCGCTTCTACTTGGGTGACAAGCCACGCATGCACCGCTTTCCTCACTGGGCATGGCCGGCGCAGCTTCGTTTGGGCAAAGGCCGAGCGCCTCCTGTGGCAAGTGACAAGTTGTGACAAGAGAAACACGCCAGCAGCAAGAGAGGCAGAAAGAATCGCTTCAACTTTTACTTTAGCTACGTAGAGGGGAAGCTGCCGCCGAGCTGCAAAGACGGGATCAGCAGATTCCATGTGACCTCACTTTGAGAGTACCGCCACGTTTGCATAAGTTGCGCATGTCCAGTGCGGTGCTCGATACAGTACGGTTCTGAGGGCCTGAGTGCCAAGCTGATCGCAAGACAGCAATGCCACAAACGTGTAACTTGCTTCAACGCAAGCTTGAGCCAACAAAATGCATGCGACTTGGCTTGGACGTTTAATTGATCAGGAATAGCTCTCAAGATGACACTGCAGCACGTGACTAGCATGACTGTCGAAACACTGCAGCCTCAGATTCCACAAGCACTCGGGCAGGTTCTGGTTTCCAGATCTACCTTGCAACTGTTTTTGGAATCTTGCCGCTTAGCGGATGTTCCAAGGCAAACCTCTTGGCAGTACCGATCAGTAGTGCCATCGAGAGCTACCAGACTGCAGTATGAGAGCACTGTGATCCTTTTCACAAATGTAGTGGCTGGTTTGCAACAGAGTTTCTACCGTGACCAGGACTGTCCGTTCTGTGAAGCGGCGAAAGAGTTTGGCTGATCAATCCCTCAAATAGCCAAAGGTGGAGGCCTTGCTGGTGCCTCGCAAGCACACAGCCAATCCATGTTGCCAAACAAAACGAAAAGCGACCGCAAAGAGGCCCGCGCCAGCATCTCCTCGTGAGCTTGGAGATCCTGGCCAAAGACCCCCAGGCTCCCCACCAAGCCCTTAGTGGCCTTCAGGAGCTCGGATCGCTGAAACTCGGTCTCCCGCAGCTTGCCAAGGAACTCCAGGATCTGGAACGCAAAGCAACGCAAAGCAAAGCAAAGCAAAGCAAAGCTCGCAAGGCTTTACACGTCCAAAGCCTTGTGGCTTGCCTGCAATTTTCCAGGCCCCCGCCTTGGGGCCAGGCACGTCCTTGTCCAAAAGACGCACTGCCTGAACGCTCCTTGGAGAGTGCTCTTGGGCAAGGCAAGCATCTGTCACATAAGAAGTTGCAAACAGCAACCACTTGATGATCTCAAGACATTCTATGTCTCTAAAACGGGAAAATTGGCTTCAAGAATCCGAGCCGATTAGGACGCCTAAGGACTTGAATGGGGTTGCTTTGCCTGAAGCATGTCAGCTTAGGCAAACCGTTGTCTTGGATTCTTGGATGTTCGTACGCTGTGAAATACGAGGTCAATTTAATGAAGGACACGTGAACAAACGGCGAGGCCGTACCTTTGGGCTTCCGGCCCATCCAAGTCTATGAGGCCGTGCAGCGGGCTCTCGTCCCAAGTAGCGCAGTGCCTGCGGATCTTAAGAGGCAGCGCTTGAGCAACATGCCATATGCAACGTGATGTGTGATATAATATGATGCATGATGCGATGTGACGCAAAAAAAATGCAACATGATGCGGTCATATGATATGATGCAATATGACGCAGCTATCAAATGTTGACAAAGCAAGAACGTGGAACTTCATGGAACATGTAAACGTTGGCTCGTTGGCTTTGGAGAAAGCACCCAAGCATACTAAGGGCTGGGAGGCGAACGTGACCAAGTACGTCAGCTGGTCGTTCACAAAAAGCATCAGGTGCCCATCGTGGGTGGCTAGTAGCCCGACGCGGTCCCCGCACCTGAGAAGTGCCGAACAAAGGTCTCGTTACCTTGTCGACATGCTGCGGACTTGCCAGAGCACAAAATATCGCGATAAGAAACCGCCGGGCAGGCTGTGATTGCAAGGTGATTGCTTCTTGATGGCTCTGCAAAGCTCGTTTTTGATCTTGGGCAAAGTGGTCTTCACATCAAGGTCAGCCAGGTTGCTGCAGAGCTGAGGGCTGCCAGCGGCCGCCAAGCATCTCTCGGCTGTTCAAATACCTGAATCCCGCAGGGAAGGACACGGATGTGGGAAAGATGATCTCACAAACTTAAGGGACCGATTTGTCACTTGTCGCTACTGAAGTTCTGAAGATCACGCAAATTCCTGCCAGTTTTCGAGCGCCAGACAGCCAAACTCTCTCGCAACATCCAGAGCATCTTCTTGAGAAATAGATATGCTTGCACCCTGGATCGAGGCAATGATGTTTCAGTGCCACACAGAATCACTGTCAACATAGATTCGATCACGCAGAGAGGACAGCATCCGTAAACCAAGACAACTCATTGCCTCGTCCGCAACGCAAATTGCTTTCACCATTTGGTGAGAGCACATGCAGTCGTTCAAAGTGCATGAGCGGCCATATGGCTAAAAACATCTGATGGCAGAAAGCACACACACACACACACGCGCAGCTGCTGATGGTACTGCCAGGTTTGCAGAAGGAAACCAGGATTGCGCAATTGCGCTTGCTTTGTAAGCTAAGCTTTGCTGCTAAAAAACTGGATTCGTTAGATCATGTCGACTCGCAGGGGTCCAACATCTGGTGCAGCACCTCTAACAGCAAAAGGCTGAAGTTCGCAGACCTTCGCACATGTGTTGCACATGCAGTAGGCAAACTCAAGCTGACTCGTCTCTGATTTGCCTATCACCTCCTTGAGATCCTCTCATGCGAAGGATATCCTCAGGCTCGGTGAAACACGTGTGGCCCTGTCTGGCAGGTGGTCTGCTTATGGCTCCAGCAAGCCTCGGCTTGCGTGACTTACCGCTTCAACTGAGCGTTGCAGACCGCCTGTGCCTTGCAAAATGAGAAGGGTCGGAGGCATCAGGCCATCCTTGAAAAGCGGAGTCGCCGAGCTCTTGAGACGCCGTGAGCCTACCTATGCTTGAGTCAGCAAATGAACATCCAGCGCGGGTCTAGGATTGCCTTTGGCAAGGGGCGCGGCGAGGGATACTTGTTGCCTCGGTGATCCCTCATAACCCACAACTGCTTAAACACACAAATCCATGATGCTCATGGATAAAACGTATCTACATTGAACCGTCATGACTGTACCCCTAGAATACTTACCCAAAATGCCAGGTACCATAAAACGTGAGCTGTGATTGCTCATCAAAGACTGTTTGAAACCGTGAAGCAACAAATCAGCACATTCAGCTTAATTGTGGGGAAACTCTATGCTGAGCGCGTCCTCCACACTAAACATGTTAACCAGCTGACAACTACATACAAATGTCACGTGCTGACTTGTCAACCCGTTTGCCAGGACTCAATGTGAGCGGTACCCAACGCATTCTCCTGCTCGAGATGGCTCACGCAAAAACAAGTTGAAGGCAGGCCCTGCATGTAATTGGACTGGCATGCGTCCATCCCAGGCTAAGGATGTGAACATTCCCCGTTTGTGAACCAATACGTCAGCTTCCACATGCTGGGTACGGCCAGCAGGCGGGGGCTTGCAGGTTCCCCAAAAGGCCCACAGGCTGCCCACAGCCAGGCTCACATCTCAGGCACCATCAGACGCCATTCGCAAAAGGTCCACTGCCTTGGCCTGAGGCTCGAGTTGTCTCTCTGGTTGCTTGGCAAGCTGTCTGTGACTGCGGGTTGCGGAGCCAAGTTCGAGTTCCAGTGCCTTCAACAACTTCATCTGACATATCCAAAACCAACCTGACTCACTGCCAACGAACAGTCTGTATCTTGGTTCCTGGGACCCGGCAGAGCCAGACTTGGCTGGGGACATACCACCTGGCGCAAGCAAGTAAAGCTGACCGGAGCGCATACTTTCATAATTGCTTCTCTGTCTGAGCCAACCCTGCCTGTCTCTCTGCACAACGAACATCTACATTGGATAGTTGCTATGTATATATATATATATACGCATATGTAATGTATTTGGCGAACCCCACACGAACTAGGATTCAAGTCAAAAAGGAGTGGCAATGGCGGCACCGAAAGCTTCACTCGGACCCTTTTTATCTTGAGCCAAACCGATTCAAGCGATTCGGGGTGAACTGAAGGTTTGTTATCAGATCAAACCCGAAAGGCCTGATTGGAAACAGTTCGCGCAAACATGGGTTCCGGAGGCAAGGTTAATTAGACACGCCGGCACTACCTACCAGCAGGAAGATGTGGATTCCACGTGGAGGCATTCTTCTCCCCCTTCTTCACTGGACAACTTAGCTACTTAACTATCCGGCCTACATGTCTCGGAGCGTTGCCGCTTCACGACACTGCGCTTAGCAAGTGGAGCTTAGGACACCATGTTCACTTGGTTTAATGCACGGTCCCACTTGCACAGCAGCAACGGCTTGGTGAACACGTCTGCCCGCTGCTTGCTTTACAAGTTGGATCTTCGAACACTTCATACGCTGACCCTAATTCGATCTTCTCAGTTTTTGTGAGATGCCTCAACTTTGGGCTGTAACCTGATGCCACGAGTTGAATCACAGCTGGGTTATCCTGGAAGCGCTCAAGCATAGTGCTGGCAGCGCTTTGCCAAACTGGCCAGCGAGATCAGTTCTGCTGCTGTGATGTTCTTGGCAGTCGTTTGGCGTCTGTCCCCACGCGATCGCCCACAAGGCGTTAGGGCCTTCAATGGACAAAAGCATGCCACTTGTGCTTCTAAACCGCTGGACCAAAAAAAGCAGTTCCGGCGGATCGCTGATGCGTTCTTGCAATGAGCGCAGCGCCCGCTTGACCGATACAGGCAGCACGATAACCTATGGTCGCTTGTCGTCAGCTCTACTCCAAGTAGTGATTCTACGATGTTAAATCACCTATGCCCTTCATGAGATCTGGTCTGCTCAATCTGGCACATTTATTCGTGAGACTACCTCTGAGCAGCAGGGGCTGGCAGCCTTGAAAAGCTTGCACCAATCAAGTTCCTCGTACACTGCGCACGCGTTCCTGATGAGACCCTGGTCGTCCCACTGGCTCGATCGAGTTCGTGCTGTCGACCCTTTGAGGTTCGATCTCCAAGTGTTTTTTAGTTTCCCTGCCAGAACTTATATGTTCTGATGAGCCCAAGGAGCGCCATACGCTTAATTGATGTTGACACCAGTCCTTCCAGTTGGAGTGACTTTTGCTTCCTGAAGCACCGCGAGATTGTTGTCCTTGGTAAGGATGTTGTCTCCCCGGCAAGCAATCCGAGCCTTGAGCTTGCGTAACTTCAGAGTCTCCCAAGGTTTGATCAACAAAGTTGTCATAAGAGAGGCAACGTTGCCTCTTTCGAAAGTCCTGTTTCCGTTGCCCACAAGCCCGTTGACTTCGTTGTCAACAGCTTGGTGACCTGCCTATGTTCAGATGTTCTTGCAGAGGCGTTGGGCCAGCTGACACTTGCACACGCGTTGCAGGCTGCCAAAAGCACAACCTTGTGGCTCCGCAACAAATGAACCACGCCTGATGAACCTGACTAGCTCTGGCAGATCCCAGCCTTCGCATGCCTTCGCTCATTCACATGCGACGTGGCCCCCTTGATTAAGGACTTTGTCTGCGCAACAAATGAAGTTCTTCAATTTTTTGCAAGATTGACACGTTGCCATTGCGACCAGGGAGCACAGGGAACCGAACCCCACAAATCACAATTCGGGAATTGTTCTTTCAAAAGACTGTCATGTCCCACTGACTAGACATGTCAGAGTTCTTTGTTGTGAGTCGCAAATGATTGATTCCTCTTTCTTCGTTGATTTGACCCAACGTCGACGCCAAGAGTGTGGGGTTAACCGAACGGCCCTTGCGGCCCTAATACACAGGCTTGACTTAGTCCTTCGTGAGTTCAAGGGGCGCACACAACTTGCATGGTCTTAGGCGCTCTTTGGAGAAGAACCAGTACCTATCTTCAATTTCTCTATCTGGTGACGATGAGTGAAGAAGTGAGCGAAGAGTCAGGACAAGCAAGGAAGAGAAAGGGAAACAGATGTTGTTATCACAAAAGCATTTCCATATTCTAGATATAAAACAGAGATGCTTTCCATCTCTTGCATTCCTTTTCTCCATTTTCCTTATCTCTCATGTCACTCCCAAGGCTACGAAAAGAGAATGGGAATGACAGGTAAAGATCATTGGGGAAGAGATAGAGAGTGAACGGTTAGACCAAGAGCTGGGACAATAATAAAGACATTCCAGCCCGTCTATTCACTCAACCCCTTCTCTTGGCTCCCCCTTTCCCAAAGTACCTTACATCTGTGGAAGAGATTGGGAAAGAGAAGCTGAATAAAGGTGAAGAAAGAGGAATTCATTTGTAACCGCCGGAAAGACTTTCCTTTCTCCTTTCCATTCTCACCGTTGCAAACGGCTAGGAAAGAAGAAAAATGAAGAGAATTAGAATGAAGAACCCAGATGACATGAAAGACATTCTGGGTTCTATCACATGACTACGGGAACCGAGATGGTTGGATGGCCATCCATCTCCTTCCCTACTTTCTCATGTCCTCCATCTCAGCTTCAAGGACGGAATAGCAATGAAAGGGAGACAAGGTGGTAAGATAGGTTGGTAAGATAGAGGATTGAGATCGGAGTGTTGTGGCTGGCCAATTATACTGCAGCTCTGACAAGTGAGTGAGTGATAGGGATGACAGAGAGACTGATGTAGGCAAGAGATGGAAAGGTCATAAGGCCAGATTGTCATCCTCCCCTCTCGCCAGAAAACTTGGCATATCTTCACTTTCCAAGCATATCTTTTACAATCCTCATCCATCTCCCAGCCAAGTGAGATTTTCCTCTCTTGCCCTTCTCTCCTCTCTGTACCTCCCATCACCCAACCTCTGCTTGAGAAAAAGAGTTGGGGTGATAAGGGGAAACGAGAAGGGGGGAGAAATAAGAAATTGGGATTCCTTATAGCCCGTCCTTCCTTGACTTGGGATCTTATTGGTAGGCATTTCCTGTCTAGAATCTCCAGACCCAATTTAAAATGGATTGTTGTAAATTGAGACATTGGAAGGTACAGTCTTATCTCTTGGTCATTTCTGTATCACCTATTAGTCACTGTCATGTCTCTATTTTGCTCCATGGGCAAAAAGACTTCTGAAGTTCATGACATCAATAATCGCAAGGAAACAAGTAAACATGAGATACGCTAATATAGATTGCAAAAACCGATGGGTGAACAAGTTCTCTGCTTAAATTCCTCTGCGCAAGTTCCCTAAGCAAGTTCTTTCGGAAAGTGTCTGTGCAACTTCTCTACGCAAGATTTGCAAGCAAGTTCGCTGCGCATGTTTCTCTGTGCAAGTTCTGTGCGCAATTTCTCTGTACAGATTTCTCTGTTGTAGTAGAAACTTGCAGCTTGCCAACAGAGCTGCGAGAACGCACTGCGCCTACATTCCACATTCTGGCTGACCAAGGGGGACCTGCCGATTCGTGGGGCAGGTGAGCACAAAAGCGACGCAACTTTCAAAGCTTCAACCACCACAAACGCGCAAAGCGTTCGGGCGCTCTGCACACAGTTATTTCTTGATGCAACATGATGTAACAATAAATCCTCACATGTGTGTAATTGTGTGCTTGGTCAGAAGACGAAAGTGGATGAGCCAAACATCAAAAACATGTGGCGCCGGCATAGTTTGACTTCACCTTACGGATTCACTTGCTAAACCGCCAAAGTGTGTCTAAGTTGTACCATGATTGCACCCGTAATACGCATCAGCTCATAGCAGCAAGTAATTCTCCTGCACCCATACTGCGGCTCAGTAGCTCTCATGAAACACCTTGCTGGCGCAGGAATTCTGATTCGAGATTTAATTTGGGATTTGTTGTTTTATTTTGGGATTTTTGTTGTCCGTCCTGGCTATTAAAATGCAGAAATTGACAGCATTTTCTTGCGAAATGTGCGTATTCTACGCTAGTCCGTCAACATCATCAGCATCGTTTTCAACATCCCCCTCATGTCCAGCCAACATTTGCAGCATTACCCAACCCCCCCGTGGCTTCCTACATCTTCAGCATCATTAGTTCCTCCGGCAAGGTAGGTAGGCATTTATGTATGCATGCCAAAAAGAGGGGCAGGTCCCTGTCGTAATGGTAAAAATGAGGATTCAATTACGGGCAAACTAATCCCTGTAAAACACCTAAAACGGCGGCAGCCCCCCCAAGATCATTGAAAAAGTGATGGTGCATTCTAGTCTCTGCCAGAAATCCAAAAAGCAGCGGGGGGGTTGGGGGCGGCCCTCATGGCGATCAAAAAAGTGATGATTCAACTAGGGGCACAAAAATCGAAAAAGCAGCAAGGCAAGGCTGGGGGGGGGCAGCAGCCCCTTCCCCGTGATGATCGAAGTAAAAAGTAGCGGGGGGGTTGGGGGGGGGCGGGGCGGCAGCCCCCCCATCATGATCAGGAAAGTGATGATTCAATTAGGGGCAAAGAAATACAAAGCAGCTGGGAGGGGCGGGGGGCAGTCTTTTTCACGATGATTGAAAAAGTGAGATTCACTTAAAGGCGTGGGGGGGTTGGGGGGAGGGGGGTGTGTTTGGTTTTTTACACCATTGATCTCCCGCAACCATTTGGCTCAAGGCCCTCTTGTAAATAGCGTCTTGCATTCATGCGATAGCAGTACAAAGGCTTGCAGAGACCGCTTACAGGAGTACCAGTCAATACAAGCCACCAGGGACAATCCATCCTCCAATCATCCACATTGGCATATTGGACTCTCTCCGGAATAGATGCAGGGACCAAAACAACAACCTCTACCAGTTCCCTTCTGGGATAAGCACCTGAGGCAGCGGGCCTCAATTTGTGGTAGCGGAGCGGGTTTTCCGCAGAGATCCAAGGGAAGATGTCATCCGATCAAAAAAAAAAAAGGCTTCATGGAAGCCTATTCAAGTATGGCCAAACCACAAGGCTATACGAGGAAACACTCAATTCATCGATGACCGCCAAGCAGCCGCCATCGTACGACGGAAAAGTCAGCTGGTTTCGGTATGAAGAACTCGTGGACGACTGGGTGACAATCACTACGGTGGAAGCACCCAAGAGAGGACCACTACTCAAAAGCAGACTCACTGGAGACGCTTACATGTACAAGGCCGTCCTCCAAAATGACCTTTTGCAAGATCCTGATGAAGGAGTCAACTACTGCAAGAACACGCTGAAGAAGTACTTTTTGAAAGGTGCGACCAACGTGTACCTGTACAGGCTCCTCAGTTTCTTCAACCATAGAAGGCAGAACCAAGAGTTCCTCATTTTTACCTCAAAATTCGAAATCCTTCTCATGAGATTGAAGGCAGCATGGATGGACTTGATGCCAGTTTTCACGGCACAGTCCCCATCATTTCGACAGTCCGTACAGGACGCAAATGCAAGAACAATTGCTCGACATCAGCAAGCAGCCGGTGTTCGAGCACCGCCTCCAGTCCTGCTCAATGAGGATGATCCAACAGTCCTCAGACAGTATATCACCGGAATGCAGGACAGACAGCGGGACGCATTTCCCTTCGGTATTTTCATCATTCAGAGTGAATTGTCAGATCAACAAAGAGAGAGACTGACAAGGGCAATGTCATTGAGAAATATCTCACTAGAGAACTACTCCTATGAGATGCTGAAGACGCACTACCATGAACTCTTCATCACGACCAGGACATCCATTCAAGATCCATCCATCCGACCTCAAGGAGGCAACCGAAGCAACCCATTCTTCATCATCGAACAAGGTGAATATGAAGGAGAAGAAGGCTTTTGGGTTGAGGATGAAGAAGGACTTGAAGGATTAAACAACGATGAAGAGACATTCTGGGTCCTCGAGGAGAACGATACGTTCATCGCAAGAAAAGTGTCAGGGCGGAATTTTAGATTCAAGAAGAGAAAACGAAAAGGAAAATCAGGAAACAAAAAGGGCAGTCACCAACGAGGTGGCTTTAAACCCTTCAGAAAAAGCGGTTCTGGCGGGAAGGCCAATATGGCCAATGAGAACTATGATCCCTACGACCAGGCATATTAGGGAAAAGGCAAAGGAAAGAAGGGAAAGAAAGGAAAATCAAACTTCCAATATCCCTATGATGGAAACAAGGGTTATCCACCCTATGAGAATGGCAAAGGAAAAGGCGGATATGACAAAGGAAAATCCAAAACGTTCGCAGCCATCGCAGAGAAGACGGAGGAGCAGCCCGCCATCCAGCAGACTGCACCATCCACAGAGCCTACCTATTCCATGACGCATATGAGCATCATGAGAAAGACCACGGGAAGCTCATCCAATCAGATGCAGTTTCAGAACACAAGTTGTCCGTCACAACAAATCACAGCCTTTTGGCAACAAAGCTGATGGCGCCTGTCATCAACCCTCAGCACAATCCAACCTATGCGACCCTGGACAACGGATGTACCAGATCCATGGGCAGCTGGCATGCAATCCAGCGTTTTACTCAAGCCATCGAACCAATGAAGGACATCATCTCCTATCAGTACATCCCGGCCGAGACCAAGTTCACTTTTGCAAATGGAGAGACCGCCAGGGTAAATTGGACCCTGCATCTCCGATATCTGGCAGGAAGACAAATCCAAGACCGATTGAAGCAAGGTAGGAATTAGGAATATGGCTAAAAGGAAAAGTCATTTCCATTGAAGGAGCAATGGTAGGACTTGATCTTGGGACTCGACTCATCAAGGTTAACATGACGAAGGTCAGAAAGGATGAAACCATCCCTGTGGGGAAACCTGGAATTGATCTTCTCTTGCCAGGAGAGCGGGAATCCTTGCAGAAGGAACAAACCGCCTCCTCTGCCGACACCAAGAAGAAGGAGTCATCCGCACCAGCTCCTAAGCCAAAATCCTCAGTCCCATTACGCATCGCGGGAAAAACAACTCCCAAGCCTGCAGCACCTCATCCGGCAGAGAACATGTTCGTCGAGGACCTCACATCCGTTCCTGAACAAGCACACTGGAATTGTGTACGTAAAGGAAAGATCCACGTTCTCGAGATCTTTGCAGGAAGTGCCAGATTCAGTCAATGCTGCGCACTCTCAGGTCTTAAGGTTGGGACTCCCGTAGACATCCGCACCGGATTCGACGTAATGACATCCAAGGGACGACACATGGTCATGGAGATCATGGCACCGGTCTGTGGACCGTGGTCAAACATGCAGAACATCCAACAAGACCAACAAAGAGTTTGGGAGAAGCGGAAACGCTATCTTCCCATGGCTGAGTTTGTGGCATCCATTGCGCGATATCAGCCGAAGCACGGAAGATATTTCATCATTGAAAATCCTCAGACATCCAAGATATGGTATCTGAATTGTATGCAGCAACTGTTTTCAGATCCATCCGTGACCTGGGGAGATTTCCACTTCTGTGCATACGGACGGGCTCAGAAGTCTCAAGCCCAGAGGTAATGAGACCGATCTTCAGAAGGTGTAAAAATTCTACCAGCTCAGTCAAGCATGAACATCAACCCCTCGGGGGAAATGCTGGTACTTTCGGAAGCAGAACCAAGCTGGCACAGGTTTATCCTTACCAGTTCTGTCAGGATCTCCTCCTACGACACTTGAAGGTGAAACCACTTGACAACGAGGTGTACCTCTTGGAGGACCTTTTCGAACCATTCACCATCAAGCAGGTTGACATCCTAAGGAAGGAGATGGAAGCCATTGACAAGGAGTTCAACATGACCAGCAGTAGTCTTACGGTCAGAATTCAAGACCTTCCGTTCAACAAGGATGTTCAACCATTGGTCATCCAAGATTGCCGGGCACTGAAATCGATACTTTTAAACAAGATCCAAATGACTGGCGATGTCAGAACATGTGGAATGGTTGCAAGAAGTTGAAACAATTGTGCATTTCATCCACTCAGTACGATGCGTGCACAGCATTCGTCCACACCATCGGCATCAACATGCCAATTACGTCACCTCCGGACGATGCGATCATATCCTTCTGGCAACCTGATCAGCTGAATAGGATTTGGGTCTTGCCTGCATCAAAATGCAACTGGGAGAATTATGATCCGAAGACTTGGCACGCTGTGATGTTTTCATCCGTTCATCAGTCATTCTCAGACGCGCCGGCTACCAGGCCGACGCCCGTCGAGACGGATCCATCGGATCCTACGGATGTACCTCAACAACCTGACGCGCAGCAGCCACCTGATCAACCGGACCATCCCATGCCTGATCCGAGACCTCCAACTCCACCGAACGAGAACATGTCAGATCCTCCTCCGGATCCTCCACATCAGCCTGATCATCCCATGCCGCCAGCACCACGCAGTGTGTCAGCAGACAGTGCAGTGGATCCACCACTACCGCCACACGACAAACGTGGCGGAGGAGATTCAGCGCTTAAACGGCAAAAACAGTCCATTTCATCCTCAAGCGGACTGAATCGACTGGGGGGCGATGTCTCCTCAAGCGGACTGAATCGACTGGGGGGCGATGTCTCTTTGCCGTCACAGTCGCAATCATCTCAGCCCATTCTTCCGACTGTCGTGGTACCTTCACCACCTGCGATTCTAACAAATCCCGAAGCAGAAGACCATGATGAAGATCTTGAACTGCCAACACTTGAGCAAGAAAAAACACCCGGCAGTCCATCCAACAAGCAGAAGACTGGGAAGAAGAAGAAGAAGCCAGATGACAATGATGAGTCACCTGAGCATTCTCCCAGAAATGAACCTGCATCTTCATCCAATTACAATCCGAATAATCCAGCAAACTTGCCGGTACAATATGAAACGCCGGTACAATATGAAAGTGAGGAAGAACTGATCCCTCATGTTCCAGGTGGGGGCGCCCCTACCGCGCCCTGCGGGGTGCCACCGAATTTCCACCGAATTTCTGTGGGGTGGGGTTGGGGGGGGGGGGGGATGTTGTAAACATGTTTGCAGCAGTGTGGCTCGGCAGCATGGATCAGTACGCTGAAGCGCTCTCGCTGGTTCTCATTTTGAGATTGGCCCATGTTCGGTTGCCGCTGTTGCTGAAGAACTGGGAAGCTGTGCCAGTAGAAGATCTAGATGAGTGGCACTCGGTCTCTTGGACTTGTATGGCCCTACACATTGCGTGTGTAAGACTTTATTTATTTTTGTCACACATTGCGTGTGTAAGAGTTTATTTATGTTTGTCACATTGAATCTTGATGCTCAGGTTGCTTGCGGTGTTTGCAAAGACACATTATCCAGAAACAGCTACGGGGACATTCTTCGGCCTGGGGCGCCAAAGCTGGCAGACTGGGATGAGCTGAGCATGCGGGCGGGGGCTCTGAGAAAAGCATGGCTGAATTACCAAGCCAAGTATCCGCAGCCAAAGCCGGAGATTGCTGCTGCAGTGGCGGTTTTGCACTGGCGCTGGCGACGGAGGAATCAGCCTGCGCTGGCACTGCCGGAGACAGAGTCTGACGAGGAAGACCTGCGAGAAGCAATGCTGAGTGCATGCTTGCGCGCAGAGGCTGAAAATCCAGCATTGGGCTTGCCATCGGCCTCTTTCAGCACTCCTGTGCGCAAGCGCTTGCGGTCCTCGTTTGCCCCTCCCAGTCCGCGCACAGAAGCTCGCTTTTTCGACACTTGCTATTGCAGAAAGCCTTACTGCCAGGTTCCGCTCTTGAGTCAGAAGGGGCGACCTAATCAATCAACTCATAACTTGCTTTTCTAGAGTCCAAGCCCTGCTCCCTGCAGTCCTCCAGCTATCGCCGGGACTCTGGGTGTCGGCATGAGCCCTGCTACCCCTATCACCTCTAGGTGGACGGTTTGGGTTCGGAGAAACACTCCCGCTATCGCGGATCGGTTCGGAGAAACACTCCCGCTATCGCGGACCGGCCTTTCTCCCCTTGATTGCCGATTCCTAACCTCAGACCCCCTATCGGGGACGGCAGTAGGTCTCGGGCTCCTGTTTCTACCTACATCCCTGCTCGGGGAAATTGAAACATCCCCCCTGACACGCGCCCAGGGGCCATCCCTCATGCGCCCTGGAGGGGAGTGTGACCTTTCAGGCAGTCTGTCTGCATGAGAAGCATCGGCCCTAACGGGTGCGTTTGGCAAAGTGTGGTCAGTCAGGCTAGTCCCGACCATGTCCAGTTGCGCAGCCTGAGGATCAATCCTTCGGCCTGAACTCGCCAGTCTCTCCAATCAATGGCCACGAAAGCCCGTTCCACGGGCATTTCAAGGAATGGTATCAGAGCGAAGTGCGGTGCGAGTTTGCAGAGGTTGACATCCCTGAGCTGCCATCTCCAGACCGCGACCCAGAAGCAGGACATCCAAAAGGCCGTGTCTTCAAATGGGGCGCTTGCCCAATCCACAAGAACAGGAGCTTGCAGCCACATATTTTTAAGTCCGGTCCCAATAGTGGAGACCTTGTGCTATACTGTTCGGGGTTTTGGGCGCTGACTGCTGAAAGCCGCCGCTTGTGTTGGCATCGGCAATGTTTTCCTCGCAGTCGCTTCAAAGAGCTGTCCTTTGTAACCAAAGAGCAGTACACATGTTTGAAAAACTCGCTGAAGAGGGGCTCGCGCAGATAACAAGAACTAAGACACTTGCCCATCTGATGCCATTGCCTGTCAGGTTGTTCGAGTGGGTGCGATTGCTAGATGCTTCTCAAGGATAGAAGCAGTTTCCTTAAGTGACCGTTTCACGTTGCCAATGCCATGTCAGCTGTGCGCGGGGGCGCACAATCTGCGCACATGCACCATGCGTGGTGCCGCTGCCTTTCGTGAGTTGCGGGAGCAGATGGCGCAGCTGCCAGGGCATGGTAAACAGCCCCAGCAAGGTC
Organism: Effrenium voratum; assembly: GCA_963377175.1. Lineage (NCBI taxonomy): Eukaryota > Dinophyceae > Suessiales > Symbiodiniaceae > Effrenium > Effrenium voratum. The sequence continues at coordinate 265,945 of CAUJNA010000048.1, read as the reverse complement.
GCAGGCCTCCTCGGCTAGGAGCTGTGACGTTTGGTGCGCGCAAGCGGCGCGCGTCCAACCAGTACTCCGGAGACGGCAAGCTCGTAAAAAAAAAAAAAAAGAAGAAGCAGGATGCCAGCAGACGCAAGAAGCAGGGGGGCCTGCCAGAGACACCAGAAGGCCAGCTTGAAGCAGTTCGTCTTCTCCAGAACGCCGGCTATGTGCCTGTTGTCAAGCGTTGTGATGAATGCAGGTGCCCTCTTGGCACACCATGTGTCAGAGGAAAAAGGCATGTGTACCAACGATGCATAGATGGTGACTGCCGGGCGGAGTTCCATGTCCTCCCGAAGGCAAAGTGGTGGCCTCGCGCAAAGCGGAATTCCCTCAGCCCCATGCAGGTTCACGAGGTGCTGCGCGGACATGGCAGCAGCATTGCTGGACAAGCCAGTTTCTGCCTACAAGTTAGCCCGACAGGTGGGAAGCACATACAAGCCACTGCAAGCAATTCTCCAAGCTTGCCGAGAGCGTGAGTCGACCTTGGAGAAGAGGTCGAACGCACGCCTGTGCATGCAAGGGCCTTTGGAGTTCGACTGCACCTCTCTCCGGAAGATCCGTGTGGGACCTGCCTCGAAAAAGTATCAGGGCTTGGTAGAAGAGTGGCGCAAGCGCCGCAAACATGTTCGCCTTCCTCGCCATTTCCTGCTGTACTTCCGTGTGGTGGGAGTTTGCAAGCGGGGAAGCGGCCAGTTTGCAGTGCGGCCCCTTCCTCTTCGCTTGGTGCCCGCGGCGGGGAAGCCGCCGGTCGAGTCGACTGCAGAAGTGGTGTCATCTGGCATTTTGAAATGCGCTCAGTCTGGCAGCACGTGCTTCACAGACGGCGCACAGGCGTACAAGGCAGCCCACCGTCCGGCAAACGGTTGAAGTGGAGGGAAGTGGTGCATTCCCGAAGCCAGTTCACTGCCACAATTCGGAAGACCAGCGGCGTCAAGCTCTCTGGCACACAAACTCTGGATAGGCTCTGGCATCGACTCAAGATGGCAGTTCCCAAGGAACTCAACAACCGACAGAAAGGATGGATGAATGTGGATGGCTTTATGAAGTTCGTGCACGCCTGGATGTGGCGAAGGTCCCAGAAGAAGGACACCTTGTTCTTTGCCTTGGGAAAGGCAATGCGAGACTAGCTGGAGCTGCAGCATATGAAATGGGCAGAAAAAAGTCCGGGCAGAAGCACATGAAATGTCCAACGAAACTTTGGCCTGTGCACAGCATGTCCCCTAAATGTAGCTGAAACCTTGCAAAAAAGCAGTAATCGCAGCATTTCGAGACAAGCCTCCAGTGTTTTTTGCGGCTGTCATTTGGTCCCTTTGTCCAGAATCAGCATTTTCCCTCAGTTTTTGTACGGCATGCCCGACGGCAGCGCTTCCCAAATGACGCAGGCCCACGGCGCGTTACAGGCGCCGCAACCATGTTCCAACCTCATCCGGCACTGGAAGTTCAGAGAGAACCATGAGATATACTGACCAGGAAGATGGAGAATCGGAAGACTCTCAGAGGACCAGATCTTACGATGATCACCAAGCTGATCTCGTTCTTGATGAAGCACATTGGTCACTCATGACAGCTGAGCAGAAGATCTGTGCGAACACTGGATCCTTTACGGTTCCAAGAGATATTGAAGGCAACCCTGTCCTTCCTGGACGTGTGAAAGGGACCTTCAACCCATCGCCCCGATGCGGATTCTCTCATCAGAAATACACAGATCAGAATCATGTGGACCAGTTATGCAAGAACATGACCGACGATGACCGCGCACTCTTAGTTTTGTACTCATCCAAGCAAGAATCCTTGAAGGCTTCATCCACATCCGCACTCATTGGCAAGAAGCGGAAGGAAGCGACAGCCACTGAAATAAGGGCTTATCAGAAACAATTCCTTGAGGCCAAGCAGCTTGAGTGCAAATCTTGGCTTGATAACGAAGTGTTCGACTTGGTCAACACCCGCAAGATTCAGGTCAGGAACTGGGTCACTCGTCGCTGGGTCCTTACCCTAAAGCGAGACAAGGATGGTAACTTCCTGAAGATTAAGGCTCGCTGGGTCCTCCGGGGCTTCCAAGACAAGCAGAAGAACGATCAGCAGACAGACAGTCCTGCTGCATCCAGGAGTGGCTTCCGCCTTGCAATCCAAGCAGCCGCAAATAAGGGCTGGAATATATTTCACTTGGATTTGAAGACAGCATTCCTCCAAGGCGAAGCATACGATCAGACTCGTGACATCATTTGTCAGATCCGGATATCCACCACACATTGGAGCGCGCATGTGGAACATCCTTGATTCGGCACTCCGTTCTTACGGACCGGTGCCAACCAGGGCAGACCGTTGTACATATGTATACCACGGCAAGCAGCTTCCGAAGCCCGCATTGGTGAGTGAAAAGAAGTCATCCAATACTTTCGATCTCGAAGGAGCAGTTGATTACCTTATGGGTCCTGTTTCCGGCAACAATGCCAAGAATCGACAAGTTCATGGAGCACTTTCTCTTCATGTTGATGATCTTCTTATGACGGGTGATGATGTGTTCGAGAAGGAAACCATGGGACGACTTCGCAAAGATTTTCAAGTTGGTTCCGAAGACAAAAATGATTGCCTCTTCGTAGGACAACGCATCCAATGGAAGCAAGACGACAAGCATGGCTGGTGCATCAATGTCCATCAGAACGTTGCCATTGACGAACTTCAGGAGATCACTTTTGAAAAGTATTTGAACGACGACACTCCTCTCGCTCCACAAATGCATACTGCATACAGAAGTGTCCTAGGTCAGATCAACTGGTTACAATCGCGAACGCAGTTCCACATTGGTTATCAATTCTCCAGGTGTGCATCCAAGGCATCATCACCGACCATTGAGGACGTTCACGCCATTAATAAGACAGTCAGAACCATCAAAAGCATTCCGCTTAGTATGAGATTCTGGCCCCTTCGTGGCAAGACACGCATAGTTGGTTATCCCGATGCATCCTATCGCAACAACGAAGATAAGTCATCCCAACGTGCGCATGTTATATTTCTCGCAGAACGAAGAGATCTTCGCCAAGGCTCATCGAACTCGAGAGGCTCATTGGTCGACTATGAGACGCACAAGATCACCGCAACAACCATGTCCACAACTGTTACAGAATTGCACGGACTGATGCGTTGCTACGGTTCAGCATTATTTCTTCGCGGTGTCTGGTCAGACATAACAGGCGAGATCGCAGATGTACACATCCGCACTGATGCGAATAATCTTGTCACCACAGCACCCACAACACACCAACCGGAACAGAAAGAGACAATGCATTTGATCCAAATGTTGAGAAAGGAAAGCAACAGTGGACAAATGCATGACCTTGCACATGTACGGAGTGAAGATTGCCTGGCAGATTCGCTGACCAAGCATTCAGCTAAAGCAGACGAGCTCATCAAGGCCGTCCTCACAGGGAATCTCTTGAACGTTGATGACATCCACCCTTCCGTACTATGTTGCAGAACAAGGCATTCTTGGTTGAGTGGCTAGCACACAATACGAAGCACGGACCCGACATCGTTGCCTTTGCAGGAGTCGGTATAGCAGAATCCATGTTTGCTTATTGGGGAACCTGGGCATGATCCGCATGTCCACGAATTCTGATGCATGAGTTTTTCATTTTGCACATTTTCAATTCCTCCATTCCGTGATGCGTGTTTTGCACTTGACCCATTTTGAATCTCAAGAAATATGTGTCTGCATCCGCAGCCACTTTCGGTTTACAACCAATCCGACCTTTGCAACTGTGTATGCTCGATCCCCTTGAAGACATGCCGATTCTCAACATGATCTTCGGACGATCCAACACCACGGCTCCTTTGCCAAAGCCGCTGGTGAAGAGACGGGCATCTCCTTTGAAGGAATCCCCTGCTCGTGATGAGGAAGATGAGACATCCGACTGCCCCATGGAGCAGGTCGCCGATGAGAATCCATCCTCCTCTCAACAACCAGAGAATGTCAACATGGAGCAGGTTGACTACGACCCAGATTCCGACAACGACGATGATTCAGATGAGGAAGAGCAACCTCCCGCAGGAAGGCCGTCGAAGGCGATGCCACATCCAAAACTGGTTCCACAGTCACCTCCACCAGCATTCAGGCTTATGTCAAAGGTCAAGCCAGCACCGAAGAACATCCTGGATGAGGAGACAGAATCCGACAATCATCCTGGTGAACGACCTGCACTTCCAAGGCGACCAGCGATGCGGCCAACTCTCACATCCACAGATGGATCAGATACCGACATCAGCCTCCAGAGGGAATCCGTACACCCAGGACCTTTCGGGAATTCTAAATTCCTAAAATTCTCGTACGAACACTACATGGAGCGCTCAACCATCCTCGAAATGAATCCGGACTTCCACTTCATTCCTGAGCATGAACGACCGCATGGAGGCAAGGTATTCTGGCTGAAGGCCAGATTCAACGACTATTGGCGGCCAACGCTTCAAGGTGAAGGCTCTCACGCAGAGAAACAATACATGGACTTCATCAGGAAGGTTTATGTCATTTGCTGCTACACCAATGCTCAGCCAGAAGTTTACGGAGCTGACATCATCCCGACGGTATGTCACAATAACTTCATTGATCTCGAGAAGACCGTCCAAAATGTTGAACAGGTTTGCAAGTACTTCCACATGGATCCATCCAAGGCAAAACAGATCACCGACCTCATCCTCTGGCGAATCGAGAGAATGAGCAGATTGTTTTCCGGATGTCTTCGACATGATCCAAGGCATGGCATCCATAAGGAACGCAAACGACAAGTGGACATGGGTCCTGATGGATCCGTTGAGCTCTACGATGCGTTGTCCTGCATTACACACGCCAGGAACTTCATTGGAAACAAGCCAGGACTTCTCTTGATGGCTATGTTCCCGAACTATGGAAAGTCCCGTTTCGAGATTGCGTTCGTGTATCCATCCGTGGACGGGTCATACAATGAGCAAAATAGGCAAGGGGAGAAATTGTTCCAAGAAACCGATGGATCGAAAAACTCACTACGAGATCCGCATACGATGCACTCCGGCCTAATGGCAAGGAATTCCTCAATGATCCCAACATGGAGTTCTATGTGAGATGCAACAGCGGTCATACACGACAAGTCGATCTCCAGTCTTTTGGACGACCCCTGTACTACGAGCAGCAGAGATAGCCTCGCCAAGAAGAACCGGACTATGACCTTCCAACGGAATCCATTCCTCCAAGTCCGCATCCGTCAAGATCAGATGCGCCCCATGAAGACGAAGGCACAGCTCAGGCAAAATACAGCATGCGAAGGCCGGCACCACCATCCATTGAAGAAGCTTCTTCATGATCCAGTTGTTGCTCATCATGGAGGTACCGACAGGTTCATATGCTGCAACAATATTCTTCGCCTCGATGGTTTGATCTGTCAGCGCTGTTCGCTCTTCGGAGAGTCGGATGCCATAGTCCTGGTCCTTGAGGAAGGCAAGGATCAACAGTGCATCTCTTCCTGCTGGCACTGAGTGCTGCTTCTGACTCGTCATCGTCGAGGATAACGTCGTCGATGCATGCCATGTGGACGTGCGTTCTCCCCGAAGGGTTTGACTGGGATTTCCCAGGTCTGAGCCCGTTCTCCATGATGCTGATGAGCTGATTCCCATAGGTTGCATGGAACATGAAAGTGATGGGCTTCTTCGCGAACGGCTTGATAGTCGTGAAGATGTTGAAATGTAAGACACCAAGATCCGTGAATTCGCCGATGCTTTCTTCAGCCATGTAAATTCCGACAAGTGCAGCAAGGAAAAAGATACTTCCTCAGAGGCCAAGAAGCGACGGCACTCCACCCATCAAGACGAAGTTGAAGAGGAGAACATGGAACCCTCCGGGGAGAGATCCGTCAAACCAAAGGTCACAATGGAGTATCGCAATACCGAGAACCTAGACGAGTTCATCAGGGAACTCAAGGGAATCTACCTCGAAATAGAAATGAGCAAGAAGGACGCCGAGGAAGAGCTCACGGAAACCAAAAGGAACTTCCTCCGCTTCATGGAGAAGTACAACAAGGATCCAAGGAGAGCTCATCCTAAATTGACAGAATGCGAAAGAGCCTCATTGGCACACGTTGATCCTGATGCTAATCTCAGAGAAGAAGAGTTTTACTTCCGCCATCGAGGAGAATGTCCCACCATGGACGAGTACAGGAATGCACAGCCAACATCCGGATATCCTATTAAGCTTCCGCTTGGATTGAAGAAGCTTAGGTCACATGACGACCCGGAAACCATCCGAGCATTTGCCGATATCCTAGGATCGCTAATGCAGCCGACCGACCGTCCCCCTGTGGACCACCTCAAGACGCATGAGTACACCTCATCCCTGACGATCAACATGCTTACCATGAACCATGGAAACCTCAGGAGGAATCCAAAGCTAGATGGCAGGGAGGTGCACAACATGGCGATGAAGGATCGACCAATCGTGAAGATGATGATGCAGAACAGCGCACACATCTTATGCCTCAATGAAGCAGACGCATTCCTCAGTCCTCAAGATGATAAATCCAGAGAACTCATCAAGACGTTCATCCGATTCGGGTACAAGGGCATCGTTATCAAGCAATGGTCATCCAGACCAATTGCACGCTTTGTCCGCGGCGGACCTTCCGCAAGAGTGGAACTATTGGCAAGACACATTTCCACCAAGAGTCAGAATTGGGGAACCACATTCGGGATGTTCAGATGTTTCTTCGGAACCGAGGAAAATTCCACTGATCCTGAATACGACATTCCGACCTCGGACTCTTTGGCAACTACGGGACCATCCATGTTTACTGAGTCCAAGAAGTACATCGGACCGAGATTGCCAACAGGCACCATTGTCAAGGACACGGACGGAACAAAGAGATTGTCGTTCTCCACATCGAGCAGAGTGATGAATATCGTGGTATGCTCCCAAAATCATCCAACAAATCACTCCTCAAGTTTGACAGCCGCCACGTAACCAGGGCAGATCTTCCGTTTGCTACCATTGGAGTTTTCCACATTCATCCCTCCATCAGCATGGAGCAGCAAGGGAAGATTTTCAGAACGAAATCCTGCCACTCGTGATATTGTACCAATGTGACGCGATCACTGGAGACGCCAACAAATCCGCGAATACCTGCAGCAGACTCCAGCACGTCTTCAATCCAGCCAATGGTCTCATGAGTACCCTCAGGAAGGCATATCAGAGTTTGTGGAACGAGACGGAGTATGCAATGGAGACCTCACGCACCATCAAATCCATTGTTCGTCATCATTTATACATGAAGACCGGATCAGGGTATGATCCAACATTCCCAGATGTGATGATGACATTCGTGTTTGGATGGGGCAAAACGAATATCCAGCAGGCTTTCCGGAAGGAAGAGATGAACGCCAAGAGTGATGAACAACTGGAAGCCATGCGGAACGATCCAACGTCTGCCATTTTCGACTATCAGGTCTCATCCGCGGAACGCTTCAAGCATGTGAACAACGATATGTTCATGAATGGCTCACAGGATTCCGACTCGCACAGTCCGCTGATGGTATATATCCGCAGCAGATCTGCCGCCAGGCAACGCAACTTTGAGAGATCCAAGGAGCACCTCAAGAAGACGCAATCCTGGACTCAGCAAGAATACAAAGATTACAACAAGCAGTACTGGGGCAGTTCGACCTGGCGATTCGACCTGGAATGATTATGGAGACTATGGCAGTCAATCTGACAGCAGCCGTCGGTGGTACCGCTGATCACCTGATGAAGCAGCCACCTTTGGCACTCATCCGACTGACCGAGAAGACTCACACGATCAGCACTACGAACTACAATCAGATTGATCCTCACCGCCAACAAGACTATTCAGTGAGAGATCAATAGTTTCACATTCGTCCCGCATGTACATAGTGTTGTGCATCACTTTTCGATACATCTAGGTATCGCACAGAATCAGTACAAACTGTTTTCCATCTTGCTCACATGACAAATCATCCGCGCCAAAATTGGATGAATCATTGTAACAATAGATGGCTACGGCCGACACTTTCAAGTATGGCTACGGCACGTAAGGCCATGAAGCCAATGATACTTCATATCTAGTGCTGGAGGTCAAAAGAAATTTGTGTCTGTTTTGTGTTTACACCATTGATCTCCCGCAACCATTTGGCTCAAGGCCCTCTTGTAAATAGCGTATTGCATTCATGCGATAGCAGTACAAAGGCTTGCAGAGACCGCTTACAGGAATACCAGTCAATACAAGCCACCAGGGGCAATCCATCCTCCAATCATCCACATTGGCATATTGGAGGGACCAAAACAACGACCTCTACTACCACAGAGTACCAGTTCCCTTCTGGGATAGGCACCTGAGGCAGTGGGCCTCAGAGGGGGCGTCTAAAAAGTGTTGGGGGGGGCGGCAGCCCCCCCATGATGATGGAAAAAGTGATGATTCAACGGCCGCCCCCCCAATGATCGAAAAAGTGATGATTCAATTAGGGGCAAGAAAATATATAGGGGGTTGGCGGCAGCCCCCCAACATGATCATCGAAAAAGTGATGACTCAATGAGGGGCAAAGAATCTAAAAAGTAGCTGTCGCATGATGATCGAGAAAGTGATGGTTCAATTAGGCGTGCATTTAATTCGAAAGGGGGGTGGCGGGGGGGCACCAGAGAGGAAATGGCGATGCTGAAGATGCAGGAAGCCAAGGCCAAAAACCAACTGGGAAAGCAGAGGATGCAAAAAACCACAAGCAGCAGAACTGGCAATGCAGAGGATGCGAAAAGCCAAAGCTGCAAAAGCCGCATGAACTTACAAAGACAAACAATGCAGAGGATGCGAAATGAAAAGCCGCAAAACCCCGCGTAAACCCACGAAAGCGACAAAAACCCACGTAAAAGCCACAAAAGCCAACAAGCCGAAAAGCCACCACGCTGAAAAACAAAAATCCTAAAAAAACGACAAAATCCTAAAAAAAAAAAAAGGGCCCTCCATTCTGATTAGCATGGACAGCAAGTATATGTATAACCTTAAGTGAATTCTCATGTGGTGGAGTCCATAACATATTGCGGCACAAACTCTCTTCCCCAGAAACCCGTGTTGCCGCAAGCAAGTTCTCCACCTGCCCTCATCCACCGTCTGACATTTTGGTAGGTGCTAGCAAAGCATAATCACAGCACATGCGAATTGATGCATGCTAACAATACTTCTACCAAGCAACAGCATCCAGGAGGTCCATACAACATATCTTGAGAGTCTCAATCCCACACAGCCATTTCAATCAGCGGCTAGCCCGCACACCTGTTCTCTCAAAAGCACTGCTGCCGTTCCACCAGCAAGTCTTCCACGCGTAGGCGAGTCCATGAAAAGGACTAATCTAATGGCAAAAGCAATTGCTCGAAGGTAAATGCAACGAATGCTCACACGCACTGCACAGCAACTCGCAGGATCGCGCCAGCCCTCGTCAGTCACTGTTGCACCACTTCAGCGCTGTCTTTTGTTCTCAACGATGCCTTGCAACTCAAGCGCGGCGCACTTGTCCTTCAGACTGAAGCCACCAGCCTGAATGCTGTCATTGTTCACCGCCCTCAAACAAGGGCTTCGCATTGATCACCACTGCTGCCTGAACCTTTGCACTTGCTACTTCTGGCGCTCGAAGATCGAGCGTCCAACCAAGCATTGAGCACGGGTGATCATGAGCTCTTGTTCGCCATCTGCGAATGATTGTGCTTCAGCGCTGAGTGAGGACCTGGCAGCTCGATGAAGTTTACCAGGGAGCATGTAGGTTGGGTCATCAATCAACCGGCCCAAGTCAACCTCTTCGGTTTCAGCTTATGCTGCTGGCGCTCGAGAGGAAGAAGAACTTCCTAGCCCTGCAGGTTGGACATTTTTGTGAGGTCAGCGTTGGTGGTCGTAGTTGAGCAATGGGGTCATCTGCTGGTAGTGATACGGGAGGCGCTGATGATTCTCGCTGTCGTTGTCGCAGTCGCGGCGGTTCACTGCCTGCTTCGGTGGCTGATCTGGGTGAGAACCTTCAGGGTGGTCAGGAAACCAATAGTTGCCGAGACCGTCAGTCTCGTAGACGTTGCCCTGCCAGCAGGAGAAGCCCTTGTCCAGGCCCAGAAGATCTCCTCCTCATCGTTGCCATCCTGCAAGGTGATGCCCATGATCTTTTCAAGGGGATGATCTCCGACCCACAGGACTCTTCCATAAGGTCAGGCTCTGTCAAAAACATGTTTCACTGGCCATCCTCGGTCCGACGCCAAGGGCCACGTCCAGAAAGATCTTGGCGCTCAGCACGTTGCGAAGCGCACGTTCAACGGCGTCGAATTTCAAACTGTTGGCCACCAAAGCTTGTACTGAGAGGCGGCTTTGAGCGCTGAGGTTTGCACGGCGCAACAAAAGCCAACCCAGCACTTCATGCGGAAGAACTTGAATTTCCTTCATCTCCAAGTCAGCCCAAGAAACATCGCCCTTCCTGGTCGTCTGTCTTCATGTAGGAGTCGCCATCATCACTCCGCATTTCCATGCTTTCCACTCTTCATGAGACCACCACCAGTAGGAAGCAGCTTCTTCATCTTCTTCCTTGTTCTGCCCGGTCCTCAGTGGTTGGTGGTGCGCTCGGAGATCAAGTGTTGCGGTTCTTGCGCTCTTGGCGGGGCTGAAGTCAGGTTGACGTTTTGCCGTCGTTCATCACCATGTTCAGAACCAGCACGAGATCCACCAGGTAGAGCTAGTTTAGGGGGAGGTCCCACCTTAGAAGCCGGAGGCGCTGCGGTTTTCCGGGCACATGAACCTGGTTTGCCCGCTCGCTCACGCTCATGCCAAGCGGTCGCTTCATGCGAATCAACAGCTCCTCCAACTTGCCGCCCGCATCTGGGACTGCTGTCCGGCCAAGCTGGTCCTGAGCAAGGACTTGGCGCCTTGCTTGCGCCTTCATGGTCCAATCCTGACACTGCTGCCCAGGCGCGTCCAGTCAATCTGCTGGCTAACTCCTGGCCCAAGTAGCGCTTCTTGCGCATTCTCGTATTGAAGGCGGACTTTCCTGCAATAGTCCTGCAAGTTCTCAGGAGAACCGTCCCACGTGACGAAGAAGTCTTTCCCGCAGATGATGCTCATGGCGACCTCCTCCAGCTCTTCTCTCTCTCTCTCTCTCTCTCTCTCTCTCTCTCTCTCTCTCTCTCTCTCTCTCTCTCGCCCCAGGTGCCCCGCAGGGTGTTGCAAAGGCTCTGGTCCGTGATCGGCTCCGCTGCCAATCTCAATCTCACACAGCCACTTCAATCAGCCCACACGCCTTTTCTCTCAAAAGCACTGCTGCCGTTCTCCACCGGCAAGTCTTCCACGCGTAGACGCGTCAATAAAAAGGACTCAATGGCAAAAGCAATTGCTTGAAGGTACAGTAAATGCAACGAATGTTCACATGCACTGCACAGCAACTCAATGAGACACTTGGGACTTGGAGGCTAAAGCACATCTATTGACAGAGGGTGTCTAGTATAGGATGTCCAGGGACTCATGCAAACCCTCAAGCTCTGAGGTCGAAAGTCCAACATGGAGACCCCACATCGTAAATCATGGCAGCAATAAAGACAAACTTGGGAATACGCTCAAGCGCCAACAGTCCAACGTTGCACTTAGCCGGTCTGACAGGATGAACTACGAAATGTTGCGCATGTTGGGCATGATCTTCTCAGGTGCTGTTGCCGAAAAATATGCCAAAGCTCTTTGGTTGTGACCGGCCTCCAAACCAACAAGGAGACAGAAAGTCCCCAGCCGCCCCTCCCCCTTGCCTCTTGAGGAGTTGCCACGCTCCCCGCCAACCACACAAGCAGCGCACAACCACACAACCAACCAAGATCCTCACCAAAACTAGAAAACTTGCATAGCCTGGAAACATGTAGGGAAGCATGCTGCGCGACATGAATGTACCTCACGCGATCACGTCAAAGGAGCTGGAAATCACCCCCCCAATTCTCCCGCCACATTTGGGAGGCGGACAAAAACGGTCTCATTGCTAATTGTGAAGTGGGTTGCTTCAGTGTGGTGAAGGCTTGTTTCAAGAGCTAGTGGTACTTGGTGTTGGCGCGGCTTGTTTTTGTTGTGCATTTGTTTACTTAACGAGGGTGCCAAATGTGTTTGAAATTGGTGGCCTGGCCAGAAGAGAGGCTTGGCCACTGTAGCGTAGCGTCACACGCGTTATCTTTCTAGCAAGCTGACCACATCCTGGTGGCGGCTTCTTGGTGGATTCCGCGGAAGCTGTTTAGAGCAAGCCGGTTTGGGAGGGATCGGGCGCCAGCATCCCCTGCAACATCCGCTTCGAGAGGAAACAAAGGATTTCCTGGCCATGAGTCCAAATGCTTCAACGTGTTGCTGATAACAAAGGGACGCCTGCAAGTTCGACAATGAGCCCAATCAGGTTTGCGAACCTAACCATTGCGTGACCCAGGACGCGCGCCCGCCGAGGCGCCTATGGATGAAGTGAGGGGGGCGGGGGGGGACGCCTCAACCATTTGGAGACAGATTCACTGGGTGGGAAATGACCAAAGCTTTTGGCCCAGACAAAAACAGTATGCTTGATGGAATCCAGTTCTTCAGCGGCGGTGACATTGCAAAAGAGATGCCAAGAAACAAAGGTATTGCTGCCAAAGCAGCGCAAGTGGAGGTATCCCTTTGGACTGGCCCCAGGCAGCGACACGAACCCGACGTGCGTTTGGTTTCACTTCGAAGCATTTGGGGGCCTCCCTCGCAGCAACCCTCCCCGATGTTGCCGAGATGGGTGGGAGATTTGGCCCCTTTAATTGTCAGACCACTGTTGTATTCAAAGCCTGCGAAATGTTGCTTTCAAATGATCTATAATAGAAAGCATGTGGCTAGTTTTGGGGATCACATATACATTTATAGAAAGGTTCACAATCTACATAAATGTATATATATATATATTATGGAACATGCTTGTACGATGAAGCCTTGGTGCAAACGCCCCCGCCTTCCAGGTTAGGGAGTGATCGCCTTCTCTGTGTCTCGTTGAACCAGGGGTTGCTCAGCGCATCCTACACGACGAAAGGCTGGAGCTGACAATGCAACAAGACTTCATGTTGTCTTTCTAGACTGATTGGACAAGAAACTTGAACACACTAGTTAGCATTTGCTTGGCTCTCCACAATGCAAGGAAATCTTGAGGGAACCACCAGACGCTGGATCCAACACCAAAGTGAAGGCCTTGGCTGTCGGTCTTGCGGTCTCGTTGCTGGCGAGCATCGCCTTTAGGAGGTCGCGGGCCTTGGAACAGTAGGCTTTACACGAATCTTGCAGAAATTGTGCATCGAGCACATGCTTCCAGACAATTATACACTCGGACATGAGAACAACACAGCACCAAGAACCTGATTTTGCATGCAAATGTATTGTGAGAAGCGGCCTGCGGCTCCATGCTAAAGATGCGATGGTTCCAGTCAATCTTGTAGTTCTGCAATTTCTGGCGGATTTCCTGCCACGATAAGACTCAAATCTGATATCGTTCATTGTAAGAGTGTCAAAAGCCATGCGCGGTGCGGTCTGGGGTAAAGAGTCCTTCATTTTCGGAGAGCCAACCCAGTTGTCGCCCGCCTGTACAGCGCGTGAATCGTTCTGGGGCAGTGGGCGCACTACCGGCTGTCACAAGCAATGCTGTGTCTCGCACAGCATCGTGGAATGAGTATTGCATCATGAACTCATCTGCTGTTGATGTTCAGTCTCTTGTATGGCCTCATCATCGAAGATATCTGGCCTGAAAGGGAACTTCGCGGTCAAGAGCCTGCGCGCGGAATAGATCCAGCAGCTAGCCTTCAATCTACAGAAACTGATGTTTCTTTCACCAGGCTGCCCTGCCGAAATCCAATGACGCCAACAGCAAAAATGTCCGAGGCCGCCGAGTAGTTCCCGTCATAGGCCTGTCACGCATGTGCGGGAAGACACACGCACATAGCCATGTGATGGATTGTAGCGCTTGGTTTGACCGAGCCTCCTGGGCAATGTACTGATCTGTGCCCAGCACATCCTGACATTTGCGTATGCCAAAAGAGGATGACTTGCAGCTAACGAGAGGGCACTACGATGGAGTTTGCCAAATCACAATCACACCCGCACTGCACGACTGCATGTCAAGTTTTCCTACCCACCAAGGACTTTCTGAATGGCCTCCAGAAGCAGTCCCGCCACTGTTGGCTCTGTGTGATACAGCCCCCTTAAGGGGGGTCTGAAAAACGTACCTTGCATTGTCCTTTAAAGTATAGTACAGTGTTTTGAAAGAGACCTCCAAATTGTAAAGTTTCATTGTAGGTGTGAAAGGATGTTGTAAAGGACGTTGGAAGATATAATCTTCACAATTGCAAAAAAAGAAAGAAGCTGGCATTTTCAGGGATAAACTAATAAAAGTGTTGACCCGCAAAAAAAGAAGGGCAAATCCGCTGGGGGAAGCTCAGGACAAACTGCTTGTGTATGTAGCTCAGACCTGCCCTGGTCCAAGTTACATTCCGCCCGGAGGAGGGGCTTTGTGAGAGTGGGGGACCCCAAAAAAATGTAGGTTGCATATGGTTCCTCCTCCCCCCCGCCCCCCCTCCCTTCAGTAATCGTGAAGTGCAGCCACAGATGGCCAAATGGTTGCGTTCTCGTGACGCACGTTTGAACTGCGGCTGCCATGACTCTGACCATACTGATTGCATTCCCGTAACACTGACCACGTGTTGAACTGTATCCACCATGGGCAAACTGTTGTCGCTTCGTACAAGCATACAGTGTCTCCTTGCACCTGTGGCAGCTTTCCAAGGCAGGTGTCGGCTTCGGTTTGTTAACAAGGACAGGTTGATGAAGGCCCAAGGAAAGGCATGTGGAAACCCTAACTTCCTTCTTCCTGTTCTCATTAGCTCTGCTCAGAGATGCTATGTGTTGTCATTGTTCGTTTCAGTCGAACCTGCAAGCACGGTCACTGGTTCGGCAGGCCTTTGCTTTCTTGGGAGTCTGTGGCTGTACCGTCTCCACCGTGTCAAAGTCGATGAGCTTCACCTAACGGGGTACAGCTTTTGGCTTTCTGACATTGGGCCGTCAATATGTACTGCATTTGCTTTCGACGCACTTCAACAGCTCCATGGTGCATCCTGCCTTCACTGGCGATTGGTCGCCGGAGTTGAACGAGGACCAGTCTGCTTTGGCGTTCGCAGGCGGGGTCCTCGCCAAACATGCCAACCTGTCCTGTCAAAGCCAATCTTGGAATCACTCCTATTCAAAGCTCGAAGTTGAGCAAGCACGAAATGCAAACAGCTGCCTGCTGCCTCTCTTTGTATCCAAAGATGTGATTCACATGGCCTTGCACCCCAGAGACGGGGAATGATCTATTGGCATGCATGGCTCCCAACCACCTGCGACTCCCCACGACTCCCCAGGTAACCCGTGCATCACGCGATCCTGTCAAACATAACGTTCTCCAGCTTGAGGTCCTCGTGCAAAGAGAATCTCATCCCAACTCCCCGTGAGCTACAAAATCAATTGGGCCCGTGAGGCCAATTCGGAGTGCAAATCTCAACCGCTCCTTGTGGATGCAATTGCGAGCATGAAGCTCAGCTAGCGCCTCGAGCTCAGTCGCAAGAAGGAAACCCCGGTTGAGGCTCTCGAAACTTCCTTTAGACTTGTTGCTGGTTCACTGGTGGAAAGCTCAATCATGTTCTGCAATCCTTGCCGAGAACAGATAAAAAGCGTCTGTCAATAGGTCTTGCTTCACCCTTCATGCCCGAGCATATGATATGCACGAATCGTCCTCATTCTGGGCTTTGCTCACCCCCAAAATCTGATTCTGGTTGGATGTCAACTTATGTGCTCTTCGGTTCCTAACAGCGTGTGAATTCGCTGTCAGCAATTTCTGCGAAATACAGTGTCTCCCTGCATGAAGCGCAATCAACCCCAGTGCCTGCAGAAGCTGACGAATTACTTCCTTCACCTCCGCCACGGGCAGCAAGCCTTGCAGCTGTGGCTAAAGAAGGCAAATCCGAATGCGGCTGAACTATCTAGGGTGCCATGAAACAATTGGCAGCCCTGCCTTTTCCAGTCATCGTTTCAAAGAGGTCCTGAAGCGCATTGACATGTGGCGGTTGTCTGTATCTCCTTGTTCCCAGAAATGCAATCTTTGCGCAGAAAAATAACTTCACGGCCTCGAGCTGCGTTCACAAAACATTGAGTACAAAAGCAGCACACGAGAACGAAATACACTTCTACAGTCCGGGCTCGAAAGTCGCTACTTGAAAAAGCAGCACGGAAAGTACACGTTCGCAGTCCCGGCTCGAAAGCCGTGTTTGTTGGTGCGTTGGGAAGCTGGGCTCATTGGACCCAAAAGCTTCAAAAACTCCAAGCCGCCAAATACGCATGATTCAGTCCGTATTCCTTCTAAACCACCCATACACAAAACGTTTGCCTAAAAAAGGAGGCAACATTCGCGAGGCCCGTCGTGCATCTTTTGCGGAGGACAACACAGAAAATCAAATATGGCCTTCCCCTTCATATCTCAATACATTAACCTTTCGGATGACTCCCATGTCTTGACGCTACGCCTTGCCAGGGCAACACCAATGCTGAAGTCACCCAAATCTGTGCGAGCCCGAAATGGGCAAGTCTGGTATATTCAGCAAGAAGTCCCTTGTCGAGCTTGTCAATCTGCTACCAAAGCATCTTGACGGTGTCCTGGCCAGCAACCTTCTCCATAACCACATAGTATCCCTTCTTGTCCTCCAGCACCTCTTCCATGTCCAAATTGGATACTCAATGCAATTTCTGTGCGAACCCCCCCTTGGATGCACAGCTTAGTACATTCGAACTTGGCACATGGAGTCTCATGGAATCATGGTTCTTTGTCAGAGCCTCATACAGCTTTGCGATACCTTCGGTCTCGGGGAGGTTGAGCATGAATTCAGTGTTGTGACGCCATTCCTGGCCCATGGATGTCGTTTTGAAAGCTTGCCTGCTGTTGATGAGTGGTTACACAGCAACTACTTTCATGCTGACTTCGGCAAGGTGAACATGAGTGGGCTTGTACCACCTGTACTCACCACATTCCTTTGCCTTTGCTCTGAATCAGAGTTTTGCGGATCTTGCGTCAAAAGAAGCCGAGTGCACCCTCTCTTCTGCACGGTCCACAAAGGAGTTGGCTTTGGCACGAACCTGGCCGACATGTGTATGCCTCATGCTCTGGAAGTGTCAACCAGCGTTCAGCAACACGGCTGGAAGATTATGCCGATTTCTGGCGTGCACACTCAATCTGGATTGAGGCTCCGACCTTGATGACCACCTCGAGGCCGTCCTCAACGCCTGAGGCAATGGATGACCAGTGGCGCTAGTCAACCCTTACTCTGTCTTTTGGCCACTGCCAATACTTCTGGAGCACGCAAGTTGCTTCTTCATTGCTAGCTCCATCCCTTCTGCGGTTTTGGGCGAACACGAAGTAGCCCAGGGAAGCAAATGAGTACAAAGAAGATCACAATGTACCCAAAGCACCCGGAAACACAACTCGGGTGAAGCTGTGGATGATGACCGGGTTGAGGAAGTGACGGTTGGTAAAGAGAAGTTTGGGGAAGTTGGGAATCAAGTTGAAGAAGTATAAGTACTCAACCAAGCCCAGCAAACCCTGCCGCACCACCGGATACCTCCCACAACCAGCTGCCCCCAGCACCGAGACCTTTTCCCGATGATGTGGGCGGCTGCCGTTGTATGGCGTCCGCACGTGGTGCCAGAGCTAAACTGACGGGGGGTTGAAAACTTGAGCCAAACGGCCAGTCGGCCGATTCGCTTATGATAGAACAACACGTGAACGAAACACACCCCCCTCATCCGATTTCTGGACGAGAGAAAGGATGCAAGACAGTTGAGTTCACGACGAAAGGAACCAACCAAAAATGCCAGTGTCAACTCAGAGGTGAGCCAAACGGCAAAATCCCGCCACCACCCCGAATTAGCGGGGCGACAGGATTATTTGACGAATGGGCCACGTGAGTGAACAAGGACATATTGGAGGAGCCAGACGAAGATTCCTCTCGTGCCGTTCATGTATTGTCATGGGACAGCAACATGCGGGGGGGGACCCTATCTGGATCACCGCGCCTCACAGCATGTCGTAGTGTGGTTGGGGGAGGTACCGAGTTGGGAGGAAAAGGATAGAGACGTTCCGAAATTGGTGAGAAAAATATCCGGCTACGGCCGGCCCGGCACTTCTAGTGCGGTCACAGCCTCACACAGGATCGCCAGGGGAACCGTCTCCAGCGCGCACGGCAGCGGTGCGGGAGGAGCACGAACAACGCCGGATCAGCGGTACAGGGCAATGGAGACCATCACCCCCAGCAGTGCCGCATGGGCGAGAGGAGGATCGGTGCGGTCGCGTTTTTCGGCGACGCGTGCGCCATCCTCGCCCTTCTAAGGCGGATGCTGATTGCGGTACCTGCCTACCACCCTGAACCGGGTTCTTCCCGGTCTCTGGGTGCGTCATCTCTCCGACGTCCACCGCGGTCACCTCGATCGCCTCCTCCATCCCGACGGCGATCCTCACCACCATCTCTACTGTGGTCGCCAGCCGGGGGTCGGCGAGGCGGAGGGGGATCTGATTGGTGACGTCGGTCATCCCTGCGCCGGTCCCTGTAACGATCGCGACGGTCATCGGCGGGGCCATCACGTCCGCGGCGCTCATCTCGCCCCGGACCGCGCCTCTCCGGAGGGCTCCTCACGGCGTGGAGGAGGTCGGCGATCATCGCGTCGGCCTCCGCGGGTATCCCTGCCACGATCATCCCTTTGTCGGGGCGGGCCAGGATCCTCGCGTCCACCTTTACCAGGTCGGTGTCTCCCTCGACCCTTCGCCTCACCCTTAGGGCCGCGACGATCCTCGCGGGCCCCAAGCGCGGTCCTTGATCGATCGTCATCTCGGTGGGGTCGCGACTCATTGGCCGCACGAGTGGTCCGAGGCACGCCCGGAGGAAGCTCCCATTCTTCGTCGTCGTCATCGCGCGGGTCATAGCTGCCACGGCCGCCCAAGGAACCAGTGGCATCCCGTGGTGGGGACGCAGGAGTTCCGGGACCGCCAGACCGAAGACGAACCCGGGGAGTCGCGTCCTCGCCGGTAAAAGGATCCTTCTGGGTGTAGAACCCCTTGGTCCTGCCCCTTCTCTCCCCTTCTTCCGCACCGCTTCTCGCGGGGACCGGGGACGGACGGGCAGGCTGGGCCATGCTCTTGGAGCTGGGTTGCCCGGTGAACGCCCCCCTCCCGACCACGAGATGTCCTCCTGGCCTTGGGTTGGTCGGTGTCAGCCTCCAGCTCGGACTCGGTGTCAGGGACACGAGTATTGACGGCCATGTCCTCTTCCTCAAACGGATCCCCAGCCGTTGTAACGCCCGCACGAATAGGAACGGGGGGAGGAGGAGGAGGAGGAAGTGGCACAGCTCCGCCAGAACCGACGCCTGTGTGGGATACCACGGGAGTCTCCGGTTCTACCGGGACAGGCGGCGCGGGAGGAGCCGGGCGGAGGGGGAGGGATCTCCTCCTCATCGTCGCCCATGGGCTCGTCAAGGTCATCAGGCTTCTCATCGTCTTCGTGCGAAGATCCATCCGATCCCAGCTCATCCTCCGCTGATCCAGCAAAGTCGGGCTTTTCTTCGTCTTTCACGCCGGGGCTCTTTGTCGAGGTACTTAGGAGGTCGCATCCCAGACATCAGCAAGGACCGGGCGTCAACGGCGGGATTCTGTGAGTAGAGGGCCATTCCGACGGCGTTGGCGTCTGCGTTGTTCCACAGAGCGGGGACGACGCCCCCGTATTTCCCCAGCCAGCTGGGAATCACCCCGTCAGCGCTCGCTATCGTGCGAGGGCCGCCGTCCGTGTCTCCGGTGGGCAGGACACCCGCATAGAAGATGGGAAGGTAGCAGGCAGTGCATAGGTGAGCGCCGATCGGATGGGTCGTCATGCACCTATGGCATGGAACAGACAGCACCGCGCGGACATGCTCCGCCTTGGTGATCTGGTGAGTCTTCTCCATCTCGTCCCGACACTTCCTCGGGTTCTCACTCACGGAGCTGAGGAAGTTGGGCGGATAGCACCAAGGCCTCAAGTAAATGATGGAGCAGTCCTCCTTGAAGTAGATGCATCTCCAGTACCCGATCGCGATGTTCTCGCGCGATGCAAAGGTACCCTGACGAGTAATACGCATGCCCCCATTTTCCATGGAGAAGAAACGTGCGTCGAGGGCCATGACAACATATCGGGGATCGCTCCTCTGGCGTCGACCCGAGGTGTGCAGCTCCGTCACATTGCTGTCAGTGATGCGGTCGACAGTGTCGTTGGGGCATTCACCGTGATCGCGGATGGGTTGGTATTCATCCGGCCTGGAGGGGAGGAGCTCAATCATGGCTCGCCCACCTCGAATGATCGCTCCACGTTCTACGTAGAGCCGATACATCCGGAGAGGCACCACCTTGTAGAGTGTCTTGGGAACCACCTTAGAGGTGATAGGAAGACAAACAGGGCTCTCGTAGAGCAAGTATTGATATCGTTCACGAAATGCTCGGTAATCAGTGTCAGATCCGATCTCAAGCGACCTTACCGCCGCTATGCGGGCGGAACCAGGCAGCAATCGACGCTCCTTGTCACGAATGACGGTGATGATGATCTCGAACATTCCCACCCCGTCTTCGAGGAAAGAAGACAAGAGGTACAATGAAAAGGCATCGTCGGACTCGATGCTGGTCCCGAAGTAGTGGCTCAGGTACTTCTTCAGTTGTATCACCGAAGTGACGTTCCCTTGCCCGCTGGCAGACGAGGCCTCCAATTCTGGGTCCTTGACCGCGCCTGCATTTCCAGGCTGCACGGCTGTTCCACGGAGCGCGTCGCGTATTTCCGCGCATGCTCTCCTGTAATAGTGCGAAGAGGCGCCCGCCCTACTCTCCACCTTCTGACGGATCTCGTCGGCGAAGTAATCCAGAAGCTCCGTGGGGGCGGGAACAATGGCCTGGATCATTAGGTCAGGGTCACTCCTGGTCGGGAGGATAGGTCCTGCTCTGGATCTCACTCCCATCTCTAGGAATCGGGCAATATCCCCAACTTTAGCGCGCAGAGTAGCGACCGTGTTTCCGATCCTGGGGGCGATATCTTCGCCTCTCCTGGCGCCGAGAATGACCACATTCTTCTTGATGGATTCTTCCTTCAGCTTCTCGAGGTTTCGCCGGGTGGCCTCAGTGCCCTTCACCGCGCTGAGGCGGAGAACAGCAGGCTCTGGTTTGTCCGGTAGCACGAGCTGGCCGTCGGGAATCTGGTCAAAGATACGCGAGGCGGATTTCACTGCTGGAACGTTCCTATACTGACCCGGCACGCTGTAAAAGGCGTAGGAGAGAGTGTCATGCGAAGATGTCTCCCAATACGTGTACTCCTCGGAATCACGCGGGTCGCCAACGACGCGACTCACGGCCCTCAGCTCGGCCAGAGCACGCTCCGCCTCGAACTGTGAGCCGATGGTCGTGGGCAGCATGGCCCTCTCCTCCTCCGTGCAGTCGACGTATATGAACTGGCCGGTATGCAGGTCCCTGGGCGCGGCGAATGGCCCTGCAGTGTCATGAACACCCAGCAGAGTGCTTCTCGCCTTGGCCTGGCTAGGGAGTGCACCCGCAGGAGGATGGGCGGGCTTGGCAGGAGCGTCAGGAGCTTGAGTAGCAAGCGGAACAGGGTCGTCCTTCTTGTGGTCGGAGGCCTCCGTGGCGGTTGTTCCCGCTGCCTCCTCTCCAGTCACCACCGGTTTGTCCCGGGGTTCATTCATGTCAACGTCATCACCGGGTTTGTGACCTTCTTTCTCCGCCTTCTCCCTGGACTCCCTGATCTCACGTGCTGTAGGACGTCGATAAGCCGGCCAGGGGATGCCCATGATTTTGTCACCACGGGTAAAGGCGGATTCATCTCTGCGAATGATAACCGCCCGATCCTCTCGTGATCCAGACATGGCCAAAGGGCCGCACATGGATCGGAAGACCTGCGCGACCGATTGCGCCAGGCAGTCCGGATACTCCCCTCTGAGCGCGGTGGTTCGCCATGTATCAGGGATGTTGGGCTCCAGCTTGTTGCCACGATCGTCAACCCGATCAAGTTCACCTACGATCTGGTGAAAGGGCAGCGAACCTAGCCGGGTCTTGCGGTGAGCGGCGTGGAGGCAGTCATAGAATGCCCTGATCTTCTGCAACCCAGCCACGGCACCGGCCACGTGCGGGTGGACGTGCCCCATCCTCCAGGCGGTCGCCAAAGCCATATCAAGGCCGGCACGGACCGCGGAGAGCTGAGAGTTAAGGTCATAGGCGTTCATGTACTCTGCCGTCCAAAAGGCGTCATCCAAGGGGATGACCTCGCCATTCCGGGAATCGACCATCCCAAGTCGGGTTCCGTCGTGCACCATTGCATCGCACCGAGTCCTGTTTGGGTACGAATTGGAATTCCCAAGCGGCTGCTTGGCTTTTCCGAAGATGCCGGTGTGGTGTTTCCATAACCTTCGTCCACTCGTCAGCCTCGGTTCTATCCGTGGCCTCCTTTCCGAAGTGGACATACTGGAGTTGCCTGGGGCCATGCACAGTGCATTTGTCCGCCTCTGCGTGGGCCCAGTCAACCAGTGTGGCACGTTTGGCCATTTCACGTTGCCCATGGCGATCACTGGCGATGGCAGCGTTCAGCGTCCTCGATTGATCACCCTGCTCTTTAGTCACCTGGTCCGAGTTCCTCGCCTTGTTTGCGTAGCTGGCCACGATCGGCTCGAAATTTTTCTCTCGAGCGGCGATGTGATGAAGTACAAACTTGTCGGGCCGGGTGAATGCTTCGTCAAGGGGGATCGATCCTCTCTTCGGCTCCGTGTCGTCGCCATAGTAGTTGGGATTCCGTTCTTCGGGTTCCTCGAGGCCACCGTGTACCGGGTCCGTCGACTCCGTGGCGCTAGCCCGGACGACCCTATGTCGGGACGATCTCCGCTGAGCTTTCCACGCCTCAAGCGTCTTGAAAGGTCTCCTGCGAGTCAGGATCAAAATACTCACTGTCGGGGGTGATGACATATCCCTCAACGGAGACCCCCGGGTCCCCGGTGGAGGTGCCCTCATCGAACTCTGAGAGATCCTCCTTTGTCGGAAGCCCCCCCGATCCGGTGCTCCCCCCTACTTCCATTGACGCAGCAGGATAGGAATCGACGTCTGGTACATCGTCAGTCGTCTGATCAAGGGTCTCCATGAGGTCTTCAAAGTTCTCCACACCACTGAGATCGACCGGCCTGGCCACTGGCGCCACGGGCGGCGCGCCTCCAGGGGCAGGGGTGGGGGCAGTGGCGGGGGCGGCCGGTTCTACCGGCGTGCCGCGCCAATATGCCTTCTCAGCGTCAACATCCATGTCGTCATCCTTCTCCTCGACGGTAGGGAGCGCGGGAACATCCTTCTTTTCACTGCCCGTTGGTTTCTTCAGCTCCTCAGCCTTCTTCTTGGCCGCCACTGCAGCCTTGCGAGATGCCTCAGACGTAGCAAGGCGCGGGGGGTTGCTCTCATCCTTCCCGGGCGGAGTCAGCACAGATTTGGGCAATGGGCCCCCCCAACGGGGGGCCTGGCTCGGGAACCGGCGAACTTCCCCCGGAAGTGCGGGTATTTGACGCCCGAGCGGGAGGGGCACTCTTGGCAGCCGTAGAACCGGGATCCGGCGATCTAGCTGGCATGCCACCCTTTGCGGGCACGGTAGGGACAGGGGCCTTGGGGACACTTCTAATGTCAATGGGCCCCTTCGCCTTGGCCTTGCTGGGCGAGGCTTTCGGTGGCGAGACAGGGCGCGTCGGTGGCGGCTTCGTCTTCGGTGTGGGGCCTTTGGGCTCGGCCTGACGGGCTGGGGCCTTCGCTTCAGAGGGAGCCGCCACCTGTGCGGGGGGCGTCACCTCGGATGCCGCATCAGTCATCTCCACGTCATGCGATTGGCCAGAGCTATCTGTCCCGGCGATCTCCGCTGACGGGGCGGTAGAGTAAGTCAGTGAATCATCCCAGACCTTGGTCTGCAGAATCCTCTCCGCCTTCACCTTCGCGTCCTCGTCGGGTGGGTACATGGTCTTCTTGTACAGCAAGCCCAACGTTTTCGCAGCATTGGCCGTACTCATGACGCGGTGTAGCGTCCACGAGATGTCCACGGCCGCGCTGGCGAGTGCCGGGAGCGCTAACGCAGCTCTGTACTTGTTCGCGGGGGCGCCGGAACTGCCTACACAGCGGTCGCCCCAGAAAGCGAAATCCGCAGGAACCACGATCAGGTTCCTCTTCATCGCTGCCCTGATGATGGTCGTGATGACGCCGAGCATGTTTGTATTACGTGCGGGCTGAAGCCACGACGCAACCGAAATGAGGATCACCACATTCGATCCAGCCCTCCTCACGGACTCAAGCCTTTCCAGGGTGAGGTGGATGAGGGTCTGCGCGTTGCTCTTGATGACCGACACCTGCTTTTTCTCATCCCAATCGGCCAGGTCATGGAGGCGGGTCGCAAAGATGCAGGTGTCATACTCCATGGCCTCCCTTCCAACCGCTTTCTCGCGGTCATGAATGAGCCGTGTGGCCTCTTCGACCAGGGTGGCGATGGGGATGTGGTAATCATGATCCCCGTACGGGCAGTGGAACTGGACCTTCGGGGTGGATCCTTTTCGCGGCCCACTGTCAGTGGACCGGAGAATGTCCAACGCGCACTGAATTCATCCGCCGTGATGTACGAGCCCTTCTTGGTCTTCCCGCGCGATGCAAAGCAAAGGTCGTAGAAGACAAGCACCTGGGCGTTGGCCTTGATCGTTGGCTCCTCCACATATGTGGGAGGCCCCCATCCCGCCGCCATTGCGGCGAGGATACCAGTGATTCCAGTTGTGCTCATAGGCAGGAGGCCCTTCAACACCGACGGTATGGTCGGAACATCAGAATCGATGCATGTGAGGGCGAACTCCGGGAATACGGCCAGGATGACGTTCCTGAACATTTGGTTTCCCCAACCTACCCACTCTTTTTCGAGGGCGTTCTGGTCATACGTAGTCAGGTGAGAGGTCTTGGGCCTGCTCAGGCTAGGAAGCACATCACTCTCGGGGTTCGTGATCCACTCCTGTTTGTACTTTCCGATCATCTTGTCAATGTCGAGGAACATGGTAGATGGTGCCAAATGCTCTTCCATGATGTAACCCGGATATTTCGGGTACTCATTTTCAAGTGCAAATGGGATCGATGACCCAGCCTCCTGCACCTTCACAGCGTAGGTGTTGCTGACAAGGCGATGCCTGGCGACCTCCGGGCTGAATCCACCAGTCTTCGTAGGGGTGCTAGGAGCAGCCAATCGCTCCAGTTCGCGCTTGGTCGCGCCGATCTCCCCGATGGCATTAGGCTGAAAGAAGGCGCGCTCCTCCAAGAGAGCGATGGAGAGCAGGGGTTAACCTCAATGTAAGGGTTGAACCGTTGCAACTCACTGTCTCCATTCGAATAACATGTGGAGAACCCCTCACCACCCGTGATCAACTCCAGGTCATGGGAGAACTTGATGGCGAGAGCAAAGATAGGCGCCCGAGCCAACATGAGACGCCGCGTTTTGTTTTCGCGGGGTTGTCGCCGTTGGCAGCGTCCACGGGGAGCATGAAGGGCCCAGATTCCTTGGCCGTAGTGCGCCCACGGGGTGTACCCGAGCGCTTGGCTGTAGATCAGCGACGTCCAAATCCCGAGTTTGTCCTCGGACTCTGAACTCACCACTTCTTCATGGGCGATGGAGGGTCAGAGGGAGAATTGGCTGAGTCCGTGAGCCCAGAGCTTGTTCTCAATGCTCCCCTGCTGCCAGTGGTTCCAATTCGGGGATTCCGCGTCAATGATGGACGAGAGAAGGTACGATCCAGCACCCCTCGCCGGCCGTGATGCCGTTGTCGTGGGCCACGTTGGTCACCCCGGGGGTGGCGAGCCTCTCAACCTTTTCCCACAGGAAGAATTGGTCAAGCACGGTAGCGACCTTCAGCTCAGAGGTCATGTGCTCCGCAAATGCACCAAACCCGCCGTAGGCCTCCATAGATGGCAGATGGTCGATCGATCTGCTAGCGGCCCTGTCCTGACACATGTTGATGATGTCCTCCAAGGTTCTATCCTTAATGAGGGAGATGCCGTCAACAACGATCTCTGGGGGTACAAACATAGCAAGGGGGCGCATCTGTAGCCACTTTCTCACTATGGAGGGCTCGTACTGAGTGAAGCTGCTGATGCCTCCCGTGTGTTGGGAACGGCGCGGATCACCCATGTCATAGCAGTCGTGCGTGAAGCCGACGTAGCTTCTGTACTGGTTCTGCCTGACCGCCGAGTACTCAGTCCTCCAACTTTTCTTCAATTCCCCGTCGG
The DNA here is from genome assembly GCA_963377175.1 of Effrenium voratum. Classification (NCBI taxonomy): domain Eukaryota; class Dinophyceae; order Suessiales; family Symbiodiniaceae; genus Effrenium; species Effrenium voratum. The sequence continues at coordinate 239,527 of CAUJNA010000048.1, read as the reverse complement.
CGTTCGTGATGGACGAAGACCACCCTCCTCCGGATGGTCGACAGCAGGGGTATACTGCCGGGTCGACGTCATTCGCCTCATCAATCCCGAGCGGCGCTATGCGGGCATCAGGGATGTAATGGGTGGCAGAGCCACGGACAGGGATCGCATCGCACAGAATTGCCGCAGCTGTCAGGGCATTGTGCTCGGTTGCTACAAAACCAGAATCCTTGAGCAGGGCGACGATGTTAGCCGCCCTACCTCTTCGGTAATTTAGGATCTTGGTCCTAACATCCTCGGGAAAGGAATCGTAACTGTCGCACTTGACGAGACCATTGATCATAGTCTCCACCTGCTCTCCGGTGATCACATCGCTCAAACGGGCAGCCTTTAAAGCCGCGCGACCGTTGAGCTTCGAAACCCAGCCGTTGAAGCTGTTTTGCAGGATGTTGGCCACGGCTTTGACGCGGCCGGTGACAGTGTATGGAAACTGCAACGAGGATGCGCTGCGAGGTGTGGGGAGGCTTTTCTCAGCCCCAGCCCTTGTGATCGACCCGCTTTCCGCGGAAGCCATATCACAGAACCCGCGTTGATGCAGCGGAAGTAGGAAGTGGTTCAAGGCGACCGCCGGCGGCGGTGCAGGAAGGCGATGGAGAACGCCAACGGCCGCACAGCAGCGGTGCGTGAAGGTGGTGAAGATCACCAGCAGCCGACCGGCGGCCAAGGCCGGGGTGGAAAGTCCGTCTAGGACACGTCACCCGGGCCAGGGAATGTCGCAGCAGCGGCCCAGAGCGCGAGGCGGGGCGGCTACGTGCAACACTCAGGTTCACACAAATAAAAGAGGTAGAGAAGCTCAATTATATCAAATGAGGAATCGTACACATTCTCAAGATCGACAGTACCATCAAGAATAAATAAAAAGTCAAAGCCCCGCGTGTAGGGGAGTTCCATAAGGTCCTGAAGTGATCAGTAATGTACGTCGCATGCCGATGTCGACTTCCGAGGAAGTCGTAGTCAGCTGGGAGAGCCAAAAAGCGGCATGTAATACGCTTAGAATCATCCCACACTGCATGGCGAGCAACATGTGTGCAATGGTTCAAAAGAGATCGAACACATCAACCGAAAACTCCATCGAAAATCTTTTCCCAGGCAACATCGTGAAAAGAGAAATCATCCTTCCCGTTTCGAAGCGATATGGAGCATGGTACAAAGCGCAATCGATCATTTGTCCGTTTGTTCACGGCAACGGTAATAACAGTGGCGTGACCGTAAGCTCCAACCTGGCAACTGCACAGATTAGACCTGTATAGGTCATGGTCATCAATAAATTGACGGATTTTCTGAACACAGAGTCCGGGTAGGTCACCACCAAATCCAATAACAATGCCAAAATCGTGATGAATGGCATTCAGGGCAAAGGCAAGAGTAGAGGCAGTAAGCGCGTCGCACTTCTGTCGGAACTTCCTGATCTTGGACCAATCCCTTTTGCAGGAATCCGGGCATGAAGGAAAAATATTGAAGATGGCAAAATTATCTCTTTTTCCTTTTAACCCAGGATACGTAGAGATCCCTCCGGTACCTCCATCATCGAGATCGATTTTTACGACTCTGTGCCCGCGCTGAGGGGGCAGGAGTGGCAACACAGAGGAGTCAATGACGACAGTCAGGCTGTCATTCTCAGACGCCCTAATCTCGGTGATTGACATCCTGCAATCTGAGATGTTGGCGTCGTTGATGAAGGTGTTGAACTTTGAGTCATGATCGGATTCAATGCGAACCCCCCTGATTGGTGGAAGAGCAGGAGCGGCAGGGGGAATATGCACGGGTTGGGTGGGATGGGAGAGATATGATTGCAGAAACCCCTGCTTGAACATCCCAAGGGTGTGGAGATTTTTGCTCCATACGATCTTGTCGACACACGCCTTGGTGAGGATGTCGGCTCCCTGATAGTCCGAAGGGCATGCTACGAAACGGAATATCTTGTCATTATATCGCTCATTGAGCCACGCGATATCAACCCGTTGGGTACGTGACATGTACCGCATGTTCGGGTTGTTGCCTGTGACGATTATTCTGCAAGCGGCTTCACTGTCCTCAAGGACGCTGATGGGTTGTGGGATCGAAGCGTCATATTTGATTTTGCACTTACACACGATTGAGTCAGAGGAGCCGTGACCGATGGCAAAGTGCCAGAGAGCGGCGAGCATCATGGCCTCCTGAGAAATGCCGTGATCGAGGGCGACAATTTCGGCCTCGGGAGTAGACTTCGAAACAGATGTCTGTTTCTTGCTCACGGCGGTGATGGGCATGTAGGTGCGGGGGCCGACGAGACACACGAGGACCCCGGATGTGCTTTTTGCGTCGGTTCGATCACCAGCGAGATCAGCATCGCAGTAGGTGACGACTTCAATCATATCAGATCGATCGCCAACCCATCCATAGAGGTGTAACTCAATGGTGGAGTTAATGTATGACACGAGCCTGTGAAGCTTCTTGTCGCACAATTGGTTCCACTTCGTGATTCTGCTGGCAAGCGCTTGCACAGGTCGGATTAAATCATATCGGCCCATTCGAGCACCATACAGGATCTTCATTAAGACTTGTGCTGCTGCGTCGCCTAGGACGCCAGGCCTGGCAGAGATAGTCTCGATGTCTTCTTTCTGGTCAACGAGTTTGTCAAACTCCGGGTGTCAAATTCGGGCTTGCTCTCGTCGAGGAACGGGGTCTCGACAGTCTGAAGAGCCTTGGGAAATTTCGACTGGCATAGTTCGAGGTAACGTTCAACACATGCCTGCATGAAGCAAGATTCGTTGTATTTGATGAGGTTGATCTTGACTTTGCCGCGACATGCGTCGGCAGCAGGTCTTCGGTCCGGCCCAAAACGCATCTCGGGTATAGGCTTTGAGGGAGGATGTCCAACCGTCCAAGCAGTTCTTGGATCGAAGGGCCCATCAACGGTGGCTGATCTGAATTCGTGTTCACAGCCGAGATATCTCTTGAGAGGACGGGGCTCCTCCATGTTGATGACGGAACCTATGAGTCTCCATCCCTCGGCGAGGTTAGCCGATGGGCCACTTTGCTTGAAATCGTCAACATAGACTACGAGAAAGGTCTCAAGTGCAGGGTGACGAAAAACGCTGGGCCAGTCGGGAATGGGCACGAAGCCAACCTTTTTAAGTTGGGTCTCGCAGCGCTGTTCCCAGAAACCTCCAGCGTCAGGATGTCCATAGAGCGCAAGAACAAGGGGGCATACTGGGTCCTGCATGGTCTCCCACTCCTTCGGCCATTGGTCACGGGGGAGGCGTATCCAGGTCTTGGTTCCGCCGAGCAACGCCTGCGTATACGCGGATTCTCCGTCGCTAACCTCAAGCGAGTTTCCTGGCAATAGTCCGTATGCGTCAGCAACCTTTCCCGCCGCCATGGTGGCAGGGCACGAAGTGATTTCGGAAAATAGTGCCCAGGCATTGGATTCGTCTCTAACATGACACCCCTCGAAGACAACACGGCCCTTGAACTTCCTGTTCGGGTCATCCTCGCCCGACGCATATGTCAAAGATTCGGCCGACATGAACTTTGGTCCCTTCTCGTTTTGCCTCAGCAGCGACGTCACGCCACTCACGCACCCTGGATTGGTCCCAACAGCCAAGATCCCTAAGCTTCTTCCACTTCTTTTCTAGGGCGGCAAAGGCCTTGGGATTGAGCTTTGCCTCCTTCCGAGGCACAGGGCGAGCAACGCAGGCGCTGAACGGAGGAAGCCCGAGAAACGGACTGTGACCGGATCCATCGGCTCCACGAGGCATGGCAAACCACTCGGTGTTTCCGGTGGAGGACCACAAATGTGAGGGGAAAGTAGCAGATGCAGCGGGGGCACCTTTGTCAGTGCTGCCGAATCCTTGCCCCCCTCTTTCAGCGGCACGCGGCTTTTGCACGCATATGACGGGCTCAAGAATGGAGACGCGCTCAAGAATGAGTTGCGCGATTTTGTCTCCCTTTTTGATGAGGAAGTCGCTGTGTGAATGGTTGAAGATTACAACCTTGATCTCTCCGGTATAGTCGGGGTCAATAACGCCGGCACCGATGTCAATCATGTGCTTGGTCGCAAGGCCAGAGCGGGGGGGCTATTCTCCCGTAGACCCCCTCGGGAATGGTGATGGCGAAGCCAGTCCCGATGGTGGCTTTGTCGCCAGCAGGAACTTTGTGAGGCCGAGCGAACATCCAGACCAACGCTTTCAGGAGTCCCGCGATTAGGGACAGTGACCCCTTCCCGAAGAGGGTGGATGTAGAGTGCGTGGGGGTCTCTCTTCCATGCAGCACGGTCGTTGGGCTCGGCGACAGCGACAGGAATCGTAGACCTCTCAGTCCTCCCTTTGTACCAGGATTTGATGATTGTCTGGCACATCTGCTTCGGATAGAGGGCAGTGAGCGGAGTGAGGGATCCCTCAATCCTGGCGCGCGCAAACCCCTTTTCATGGTGACATGTTCGGCCCCCGAGCGCGGCGGCGAGGTCGGGAGAGTTCGTGGCGATTCTCCACTGCTTCCGGACGGGCGTCCCGTTTTGTCCTTCATTCCGAAGTCGCATCCGTCAATATTGACAGTGAGAATCTCAGGGTCGTCAAGAAACCTTTTCATGAAGGGTTGAGACCATCCAAGGCAATGACGTGGCCATTCATAGGCAATTCGTCCGCCACCCTTCCGCGCTTCACGAGAAACACGAATGAAGGCCGCGAACATGATTTGGGACTGTCTTCGAGCGTCGTTGAGCTCGGCAGCGAACTCGGGTCCGTACTGAGAAAGGTTAACGTATTGCCAGGTACTCCAAGATCCACAGGGAATAGAAGACCAAAGATCGCATTTAGGATTCTTCCTAACGATCTCGATCAGCCTCCTAACATCCTTACCTTTAAGGATATCAAAGGAGTCCTTGTGCACGCGAATGGCATCTCCACCATATTCGAACATCGTGGCGGAAAGTGCGGAATCGGCTTCGCACGCAAATTCAATGAGGAGTGATTTATTGGAGGTGGCCGGTGCGCCAGGGGGATCGTCGCCGGACTTGGAGCGAGACTTCTCAACCTCAAGCTCCCTCTCAGTGCTGACATAGATCCTTCGCGCAGTGAGCGACATGGCTCTCCAATCATCGGAAGAGATGCAGTTGGGTTTTCCCGTCCCGGTGTAGGGACGTTCTTTGCGTTTGGAGGATTGAGGATAATCAATATCCTCTTTACTTCCCGGTGACACGTCTTCGCAGAGCGGTTTCTTGGGAGAGGGACGCCTCCTCTTGGGCGCGCAGCCCTTGTCAAAGAGGATGGTAACCCCGGTCCAGAACTTGTGTGTTCTAACCCGATGGCCGCTGGCATATACATCACGGGAATCGCGATAGACCTCGTCTCTGGAGTCGAGGAAGGTGCAATGAGTGATCCTCACGTCGTCGAGATCAGCTTGGATCGGCCCCCCTGAAGGCAGAGGACGGGTGTCGTCTCCAAAGAAATCCTTTCTCGCCTTGACGTGGTATCGATGCCAGGACCTTTCTTCTTCAAAGCGCACCCAGTAATCATCCCTTTTGTCAGGGGAAGAACCGTCCGAGATGTGACGATCTATGAGGTCAGTCTTAGGAACAGTGTCGAAGTCGTCATTCTGTCGATGATTTTGACGATCATCCTCGTCGTCTTCAGGGTCAAAGCGTCCCTCGTCGAAGCTGAACGACTCGTCTTTTCGGGCCAGATTCTTCCCGCTGAAGTGATCAGGGCTTGACAGGCGATCATGCTTATATGATGCAATTTCACGGGCACGAGCCTCATATGCTTTTAGCAGAGGAAAGACGTACGGTTCTTCAGCATTGTGGTAGATCTGCTTCACTTGATGGATACTGGGTCGAACAACTCCAGCCTGAAAGTGCTCGAGGTCGGCAACATAGTAGTCGCCCTTCCATTTCCCTCCAGGTTCGAACCGGTAACCAAGAAAACACCAGGTTTGGCGACAGGAGCGAACTTGGGAGCCTTATATTGATCGTGCTCTTCACCGGGAACAGCGGGAGCGATACTAGATTCTTCTTCAGCAAAGTCAGCAAGGGGATCGTAGTCGCAGTCACGCAGAGCTTCCTCGATTTCTTCGGCTGACATGGGTTCATATTCATCATCAGAAAGGGGTGCGCCTTCCTTTGAGGTTTCGCCCCATTTTTCGAGAGCGTGGACATCGACCTGAAAATAGGTTTCGCCAATCCAATCTTGCGATTGATCATCTCTATGATCACTCAGGTTTCTCCACGTGGTTGACTGAACGGAGTCATTTTCACCGTTGAGATACTTAATGATGGTGAGAGTTTCGTCAGCGAGGAAATCAACGTCGATTGGGCAGTTGGAGCCCCTTGGATCGAAGAGTTTCTTTCTGGGTGTCCGGTGTATACGGATAACGCACTCATTCTCTTCGTCTTTGCTCCAATAGTCATCGTCAGCAGACTTATTTTGATCTTCGGGAGCGTTTTTGATCCCCCCCTTTTCAACTCGACGCGGTTTGGGAGCGACGGGGAAGAAATCAACCAAGCAACCGAAGGGAAGAAGCTTGCCGTTGAAAGGAAGGGGGGCGTGTCTTTTGGACCACGCGCTTCCACCTCCCCGATTCTCGATGTTCCTAGCGACGGCAAAGTACTTTGTTGCGTAGGGCCACCATCGGGCTTCTAACCCGGCTTGACGTAAAAGCACACGTGCACCATGAAGGACTAATTTGACTTTGTTTTCAATGACGCCGTTGGTCTTTGGCATCCCCGGAGTAGACCATTCATGTATCCAGCGCAGTTCTTTGCAAGCACTGACAAGTTCTTTAGCTTGATCAGTGTGCATCATCTTGATGTCGTTCTGAGGCCCTGCGAAGCGGTTAAAAGCGTCAACAGTGTTCGCATCAGAGCGGCTCATGACAGGCATGACGTCAATCCACGAAGTGGCGAGATCGTAGAAGACGATGGCATCGGCCTCGCCGTTGATGCCTCTGTCTCGTAGGCCTTGTAGAACCATTGTGTCGGCGGTGACTAGGTCGCCAAAATCCTCGGCTCCGTGACCAGCCGCGCCCTTCTTCCGGAACAGTCTAACATTCTCCATCTTGGCACGCTGACAGTGAGAGCAAAAGGGGTTCTTGGGAAGATGAGTCATCATGTGGCGGAGGGTCAAGGCATCAGCTCTCCAGTCTTCGGCGCTACGCAGAGGGCCGTGGCCTTCAAGCTCGACGGTATCCTCATTTGGATCAGAGGCAGGAGGATCAGGGTCAGGTGAACCAGGATGGCCTTCGGATGCCGCAGGCATGTCCTTTGTTGCCTCTGGGATGACATCCCCGGAAAGAGCAGAAGGAGCGGGAACAGCAGGGATGTCAGGGTACTGGTCAGTCACCGGAGAACTGAAGTTACAACGTGAGGCAGGCAAGTACGGGACGTTGTTCAGCACGTCGAGTACGATCTCCTTGCCACCACGTCCTTGAAGGACGGGAAGCTCACCTGCGGGCCAGGTGAAGGTATAACCTTGCTCCATACAGCGTTTACCGATTGAGATGAGCGATGGCGTGTTCTGCATGACGTGGGCATCGACCACCTCGTCAATGTCCTGCATATCAGCAGCGATGCTTCCGAGGGTCGATGCCGTACCGTTGGCGGTCTGCAGAGCGTGGGTACGTCCAGTTTTCTTCACCAGACTCTGCTCTCCGGCGCTAAGTTCGTTCAGTCCGACAAGATCGATGGGACAGCCTGTATCAGCAAGCCAACGGATCGATCGTTCGTGTCCAGGAGCGGATGGAGTAGAGGACATGCGCGATGCTCTATACATCATGCGTCGTCGAATCGGTTTAGATTCGAGGTATTCGCCCTCCTGATCAATAGCCCTGCATGGATAGCGCGCGGAGAATGGCCTTCTCACTTTGGCGCTCAATGGTGATCTTTGAGGCATTCTTGAATTCCCCGGAGTGAGTATAGGATGGATTTCGAGACTTCTGAGAAACATGAGATATCTGCTTCATTAGAATGTTATCAGCAACGACGATATACTCAATCATGGCGGAGTCATTGATTTGAACTGTCCGGCTGCGATCGTCGTTGTAGACGTTCGGACGCATAGTAGCATTCCAGGCGGCACGCTTAACAGGATCAGTATATGACCAAAAAGTAGTTTTCACGTCGCCGGTAAAGCCGATAGGGCAGAACATTCTATTCCGCGAAGTATCAGAAGTGATGGGAAGGTCCTGGATAACCCGTCCATCAAGGATGGAAACGGTCCGTCTCCACACCACATGCTGTAAGTCGGGGCCTCCACCTGTGGGTCCCTGAAACATGCAAGCCCGGTGATCGGTTCTAGACCACTCCTGTGCATCAATGGGAGGAGAGCGGCCAGGTGTCTTGTCAGAAAGGGCACCAGTCAGGCCACCATGTCCGCACTTGGTCGCTGGGCACGCGATAGATATTCCCGGCGAGGCTGGGTAACGGCCCGCCCCTCTCAGAAACCCTCGCCAACCCCGGGTGCCGAACTGTCAATTCGCCCATCAGGATAGGGATTCGACGAATCACCCCCTTGCTCAGTAGCAGGGGCACCGGGCTTCCTGGGAAGCGGAGCTAGGTCAGGAGGGGGGTTCTCATGCTTGTATGTACACTTCGGACGCGTGCATTTGCCGGCGTTTAGCCACTCTCTGCAGTACCCTGGGTATATGGGATCGTCATCGCGGGGAGATTTCGGTTTCTCCTCATGGTGCGCAAAACGGCAGTCAGAACCGTGCCTACATTGCCCCTTCTGCCAATCGTGACAAACTCCAGGGGTGGCAGGATGCTCGTGGCGGCGATCTCTTCCTGGAGAAGGACGCTCCCTGCTATTTCGCCTGGGGTCATCAGACCGCGTTTTTCCGCGATCACGGTCACCTGATCTCTCGTCTCCTGTTTTGCGAGTATCCCCAAAAGGCGAAGGACGGCGTACCCCAGGAGCGGCGGCATTCGGGTTGCGATCAGCATGTGGCGATCGGGAGCACATCCGATCCTTTATCTCAGAGACATTGTACCTTGTCCTCCACCTCGATACAGCGTTACGAGCGGCCCTCATGATCCAGTCGTAATTTTGTACGTCTGGATTACGATCCCAGTGTTGCACGTCAGGCATCAGGCATGGTGAATGTCGTACTTGCTCAAAGAAAACATGCTGAAGAACGTGGTGATCAATCGGTGCGGTGATTCCGCCCAGGAGTCCTTCCCATTTATCAAGGAATTTCTCGAGTTGAGGTTCGCCAGACCCGGCAGCTTTGCCGAGGGATAGGCGAAGAAGTTCATTCGTGCGAATAGACTGACTCCCGACTTCATCAGGACGAAGGTACTCAATCAGACAGAATAGGATCTGGCGGCTTTTCAGCCTCGTTCCCCTTTTTACCTGAGCCTCTTCAGTTAGCCTGCTGATCTTGGCAACTATAGGTTTTGATGTGATGCATTTTCTCAGTGCAGCATTGAACCTATTGTCAAGGATCGGGTAGAGGCACTCTTCATCAAGTTCCTCTATTGTGCTGGCGTTCTCGACACTCATGACCCAAGACATGGCATATGGCGAGTCATAGCTGAATGCGTTGCTCACGATTTCTCTCGTGGAAATGATCCAGTCTCGCAACTCGTGCGGTGCAGGCTCTTTCTCGAGCTCTATGTTGGCGCACTTGTTCGCCTCAGATGGCAACGAAGTTAAGGGCGGCCGAGTAGCCTGCCCAAAAACATGGGGAGGTAGAACGCCGTCTCTGCCAATGGATATGGCACAAAGAGAGCAACTCCCAGACGACGGTGGGCAGCATGCGGAACACAAAGAAGTGCGGCACAACGAACAAGTTTGGAAGCATGGAGGTGTCCCGGGGATGCTGGACTTGACATTGATGTTGCACCGAGGGCAGACTCTTTCTTCAGCAGAAGATCGGCGAAGGTCGGGAGCCCCAATACCGCCGACGCCACCGGCGCCATGCACACCCTTACCGAGTCCTGGTGGAAGAGAGAAACCAGCTGGCCCGCCAGAGTTATCCTGTACTCCGTGATGAGACTGTGGGTTCTGCTGATTTGTCACAGCAGTGTCAGGCCCGTACCTTCCACGAATGACTCCCTGAGACGTTCCATGCTCAACCTGACCAGTGAAAATTCCCCCCGTAGGGGAACATCCGGGATACGTGCCGATGGCCTTTTTCGGAGCTGCTCGCCCGACTACGGGCGATGACATTGCCCTTGGCGGCATCGGACCGGCGGCTCCGGCGTGGGAACAGAAGCCAGAGTTTCCTTGCTGCGGTTCAGGACTCCGATGTGACGGATCTCCACGTGATGGCCCGGACCCAGGATCAGGAGCAGTGCCATCCCGCTGATTATGGTCAGGAATGTAACCAGGTCCTCCAGGCCCCGCACTGGGACCACGATGCTTGGTTTTCCCATCGGGGTCAGCTCTCAGGCAGCCGAGGCAAATAGGTCGAACATTTGACCCAAAACGGCGTACATCGTCGGGTGAAGCGATGTGTTGATCGCAGTACTCATCCTTGCATATGAGACACGTCACAAGTCCGTGTCTCCCTCCTCTTCCTCTGCATGCGCGGCATCTAGGAAACTGATCGCTACACTTGAAACATGAGTTACAATCATGATCAAAGCAGTCTTCGCAGACTGGCTTGCCGCAGCTTCGGCATGGATAGCGAGGTTCCCGATGCTGTGGATGCCCGGGCTCCTCATGAGCACATCTGGCCCGGTTATCAGGGGCAGCACCAGCAGCCCGAGCAACGGCCCTCGTTCTAGAGGGATCCCTGCCAAAGATGGGGGCTGATGGTGACGGTGGGGGTGGCCCTGTAGGAGGAGGAGGTGGAGGAGGTCTCACCGAACTGACGATGCGAGCATCGCGAGGAGGAGAACCTCTAGGAGCCCTTCCCTGGGTTAAGGGATCCGTGTCTCCAGATTTCTCCCAGGGCCCCGTCCCGGCGACCGAGGCAGCGCCAGCACTTGAAGATGCGCAGGCAGCAGGAGGTTGTTCCCTCAATTCAGCGATCTGCATGTTGATCTCATTGACCCTCAACACGAGTTTCATAAACTGCTCTTGCATGTCCCTCGGATAGGGGCCTAGGCTTTTATCATGAAGGTCCTTGACGCACCTAGCAATACGGGACAATTGAAGCTTGAACTCTTCCTGCTTCTGTGAGTTCTCGTTGAGGGCTCCGGACATCCTATCACTGAACTGCTTCAGGTCGGTCGCAGGAACGAGGTGCTGGATGTACGTCTCGACGTTCCCACGGATGGTTCTTTCCCTTGAGATGGTTCCCTCAATGTCAATGACACTGCGAGAGTTCGCCTCAACTTCGTCCTTGATTCTTCGAACTTCAGCCTCAAGGGCCCCGATCTCGGAGAACCTAAGGAGCTGGACCTTGAGGTTCTCAAGTGACTCGGCCCGCTCGCGAAGTTCAGCAGCAGATATGACGATCGAGTTGGACCTCTCATCATACATCTTGAAGCGCTCATTCATCTCCTTCTCGCTTCGGGCGACCCACTCGTGGAAATCACGGAACTTGGCCTCGTGTCTTGAGAGGGTTCCGGCAACGGCAGAAAAAGATGATTCAACCTTCTTCTCGAAGGCATCAACACGGTTATTGATCTTCTTGATTTCACCGACGCAAACGTTGATGTCATCCCTGCATGAACGAATCTCAGTTCTGCATCCCTGGATTTCGGCCTTGCATCCCTTGACCTCGTTGTGGATCGCGAGAAGCAGTCGCTGTAGCTCAGATGCAGCCGGATGGCCGTCACTTGTGGATGCAGACGGGGCAGGACGACTATCAGCGTCATGAGCTCCACGCCTATTTTCTTCCCTGTCGGGAGTGCAGCCGGGAGTCCCGATTTGAAAGAATGCAGGGATGAGGGAGTTGCTGACCGGCTGATTTGGTGGAAGCCCTCCATTCCCAGGGGCAACAGTGCTAAGTCCGGGTCTCCGGTTCCTGGGCGTAGAGTTGATCCCGTCATCAGTCTCCTTCTCAGACATCGGGGCATTGGAGCTGAGCCCAGACCCCGCAGAGTGGATAGGAACGTCAACAGGGTCGTGATGAGCGGGGGGATTAAATCGCAATCGGAGGGCAGCTTCACGTCTTTCGGGTGACTCAGAGCTCCTCTTTGTGGCTCGCGAGTCAGTGCCGGTTTGTCCCGACATGTTATCGAACGATGACGATCCGCGATGTTGAGCTTGATCTGGATCAGGTTGAGTGAGATCAAGCCGTTGAGCAACGTCATCATTGAATGGCTTAGGGGAAAGTACTTTGGCAACGCGGCTCGGTGGGAGCGATGTCGTTCGTCTCTCTGGTGTGACCTCGGCCTCATCGATTACATCGAGGATCCCAGGGATGGTTTCATCATCTTCATTTCCTCTCCTGGGTGGCTGATGGAAGGGAATGTCGAGAAGGTCGAAGGGAGTAGACCCAATACCAGGTGTATCCTGCTCGGATCCATCGCTGGTACGGTGGCTGGACTGCTCCTCGAGGTCGATGACGTCGGGGGCGGACTCTTTCCGAGTCTGATGCCGATTGAAGGCCGCGAAGAGACCGGCATGGCTTCTTGACGAAGTGGAGGAAGGATTTGGGCCTGCTGTTTCGCGGCCCGCGTCCGATCGATGAGTACCTGATGCTTGATTTGGCGGATTTGAGCCCGCGTTGTAGCGGTTCGCGTCCCGACCTTGAGTACCTGAGGAGAGCGGTGGATTTGGACCAGCGTTGTAGCGGTCCGCATCCCGGTCGCGGGTACCTGACAAGTGAGATGATACTGCATCAGGGATGAAGTCCATATCCGCCGGACTGGGGTGATCGTGAACGATGTCAATCGGATGAACCTGAGACAGGAGGAAGGCCAGCTATTTGCGGCCAATCCTCAATCGCCCGTTTGCCCGCCTCGGGTTGGGCCGAACCTGCAACTTGAGAAGGGGAGAAATCTTCAATGGGGTCATTTTCTCCATCATGAGGAAAACCCTGAATAGGCTCATGCGTAGGCAGGGCGTCGAAAGATCTGTCAATTCGGGAAGGTTGAGATCTCCAATCAGCATCAAAAAGGGATTGAATATCCAGATTCCCAACCGAGATGGGGGCACCCGAGTCGAAGTCGAGTCGACCGAAATCAGGCGGTGTGGCCTGCGATCCACTGCCGAGGAGCTGGTCAAACTGATCCCATGTAAGGGACCAAGATTGAGCCGGCTCCGGATGAGCAGCATGATGGGCAGCCCGGTCTCCGATCTGGAGCGCCACGAACGGAACAGTAGGCGAAATCGACGAGGGCACCTGATTTGGAGGAACCACAGCCTCTTCTAGAGGGGGTCCGTCCTCGATCTGGAGCACTGCCGCCGGGATAGGGGCCTCCGCATCCTCATCAAACACGACCTTAGAAAGGATCCAATCGTCCGTGATCACCCCGGGATTGGGCTCTGCGCCCATCATCGGGGGAATGGGCCACAGCCGGCTGTCTAAGCCGGGGGCAGCATGCGCGGCGTTGCCGCGAAGGGCGTTGGCCTCGTCGTCCACGAAGCCTGGCCCACGATGTGAAGCTCCAGGGGACGCCATTGTACGTACACGTAGGCGAGGGAGCAGGTAGCGGGTCACGTCCCGCAACCGGATCACCAGCCCCAGCTTCTAGCTGGTACGGCTGATAACCTGCGGTTTTGGGCGAACACGAAGTAGCCCAGGGAAGCAAATGAGTACAAAGAAGATCACAATGTACCCAAAGCACCCGGAAACACAACTCGGGTGAAGCTGTGGATGATGACCGAGTTGAGGAAGTGACGGTTGGTAAAGAGAAGTTTGGGGAAGTTGGGAATCAAGTTGAAGAAGTATAAGTACTCAACCAAGCCCAGCAAACCCTGCCGCACCACCGGATACCTCCCACAACCAGCTGCCCCCAGCACCGAGACCTTTTCCCGATGATGTGGGCGGCTGCCGTTGTATGGCGTCCGCACGTGGTGCCAGAGCTAAACTGACGGGGGGTTGAAAACTTGAGCCAAACGGCCATTCGGTCGATTCGCTTATGATAGAACAACACGTGAACGAAACACACCTTCAATGCAATATGAGTCCAATTCGGAATTTTTGGAATGGTGTCTGCCTGCAAGCGGCGCAGTTGACATGGGCCATGCCAGGCCGCTGGCGCTTGCCAAAAACGATGGTCATGCCGCTGTGACTGGAGGGCATCACCTCGGGCATGCTCAAGTCGCGGAGTTATGTCTCCGAGCTCAAGTTTGTCAAGCTCCTTATGAATAGTTGCCGCAATTCGATCCCAGTAGCGTCGAAGCGTCGAATCGCTGAGACTCGGGCACTCTCTCCTATTTTGTAGCATGAATGGATGGAGTCCACAGCCTTGATTCTCCTCAGGATTCCCGGGGAGAGCTGGAGAGCTGCTGGAAGCTGAGCACTACAAGCGGAGCCCTCCTCTTGTCCCTCTTCTTCGATGCTTCCTTCTTTGTGCTGATTGATAAGGGCGCCTGGGCAAGGTACAGCCCACGGATGGTCAAAGACTCATAGACTAACTCCATCAAATGCAAGCCAGTATGCTGCAATGCCATACAATGCCCCAAAGCTAAACAACAAGGCCAACAATAAAACGCCTTCCCAGGTCCCGCAAGGGTTGGCTGGAATCCACGGCGGGCAGCAATCCTGAGAATGGCTTCCGCTACTCTGAATTGCAGCTCAAGCCAAGCAATTCCACCACTGGGCAAGTGCTCCAAAGTGCTCCAAAGATATGCAAGCTGCGAGCTACCACCGCCACCGGCTTTTGCCGACTTGGGCGAGGTTTCCGTAGCTCCAGCCAGGCCCTGAAAGTTCTGAAAGCCAAATTCAATGCTCTCCACTTTTCAGATCCCAGTCCCATGGTCCAAGCCCCAGACCTGCGGTTCCGACCTCATACGGCTCAGACGGCTCTTAAGATGTTTTAAGTCTAAGTCTTGGCTTCCGCTCATAGCAAGAAAGGTCTCTAGAGTCAAATCCGAGCTGGGGTCATGACTTGCCATTGCTTTTCTGTGACTGAGTGCCTGTCAGCGGGTATCCGTCCGAGCGCAACTGGGTGTCAGATATGAAACCGGTCTACGTCCAATGGTCCGCTTAAAACTATGACACTGCGGTTCTCATCCAATGCAAACACATACGGAACACGTGCGCAAAGCCAGCCGCTGGAGTGCTCGTTCACTTACATGCAGCGCCTTTGACGGTCAGCTCAGGCGACACCTCCGGCAATGGAGAAAAGCATGTTTGATTTCATTCGAGCCGCGATCGAAAATATGTTCTTGTACAGAACGTGGGAAACTGGCGTGTCCCCCAATATTGCGCGAAACAGAGTCTCGCAAATGGACCAGAGACTACTCGAATGCGACCCTTACGGTTGCTGAGCAACTGCAGTAGTGGGGATGCGCTCGGTGCCCAAATTTCAGTATTTCCTACTGGCCTTCTCTGCTAAACCATTCTGAAGCCCAAAAAAAATGCATACCAAATTGAGAGGAACCTTGGCCTGTTGTGCTACGCTCTGCCTTAGCCTGCGATTTGCAGTGCAGTTAACTTCTGTACGTGGAGAGTATCACAAAAAAGAAGGGGTAAAAGTGTCTGCCTGCAAGACTGAACCACTGGGCTCTTCGAGGGGCCATGTGATATCTGAATTATGAGCATGCTTTGAGACTGGTTGGGCGAGACGATCATACATTGTCAATGGTAGGCTTTTGTCCCAGTCTGCATTCAAATCAAAGCAGGCAAGGCTGGTCCGTCGGTTTGATCACCAGCTCCGCCCCCCACCGCGCCGGCAACTGCACGTTCAGACCTAGGGAGCAAGGTCAGCGAAAGAGCAAGAACCTGTCTAAAACCGCCCGGTTGCTCGCCATTGTCACTCTCTTCACTTAGTTATACTTGAGGACGAAAGGTGTAACTGATGACCAACTCCTGCTTGGAAAGCGTTTTAAGACTTTGAAACCAATTCTTTGAAACCCGAAATCCAGATCTTGAAACAGGGGTGCAGCCTGACAGCCCCGCATACTTCGAGCCCAGTGCTCAAGCTGCAACAATGCAGAATTTACGGTGTTCCGGCATCACGCCGTTCAATGATAAAGAAGCACTGACCCAGGGTTTGGAAAAGGCAGAACAAGCATGTGACATACCTTGAGGAGCAAATCAAACCCAGATTTCAGAGACAACCATAAATGCAAAACATCTCAGGACAAGCAAAAACAAAACTGATTCTGGAGGACGTCCTTGAGAAAACGAAACGTTGAGAAATAGCTGGACAAGAAAAGCTCGAGATCCAAAGCACTATCGAAAGTAACATGTTGATAAGCTACCCATGACATGCAACTCAAGATGGAATTCAACCGTCTGCGTAAGCATCTTACAAGATGCAGGATTTGGAGAAACGACTTGTAGTGGTGTATAACGTGCAGGGCGATTCTCGAGATCCAAGACACAGCTTCAGAAGAAACGTGTGGATGAACTCTGAATGAGGCAAAACGGAAGACTGCGGATTTGGAAAACAAACTCTGGCAGAACAAGCATAGCACAGGATGCAAGGTTCGAAGAGGCATCTTGAGAGCAAGTTTGACTTTGATAAATACATGCTGGGGAAACGCCAGCCAGGCGAGGACAACACTTCAGGATAAGTGCGTTGCAAACATATACTATCTTGAAATCCCGTTTGAGAAAATGTTCAGAAGGTGAAACTCAAAACACCGGGCTGGGAGAATCGGACGTAGCATTCGGAAAAACGGCTCATCATTGTTCAACTTGATGGCTGTGACAGAATGCGGTTGCAGAACAACGCTGTTAGTTTGAACCATGCCAGAAGGCCTCACAGTAGCGACACAAATTCTGAGCATGCAATATGCAAAGAACATTTGGCCCAGCATGTTGGCTGCGATGTCTTCGGCATGAGTATGTCACAATACAGTCAAACAAACAATGATTTACAATCGCAACCTCGGCCAATTATCTAACATTATCAGCAGAAACGCACTGCTAGCTGCTGAAACCGAAGCAGACACGACGGCTGAATTGACGATATCGAAGATGTGAGGCGGGAGGATGGGTTTTTGTTGCTTGGCTCAAGGCCTGGAATACAACTGATACATCCACTTCATTCCAATTCCACTGATTCAACATCCCTTTTTTCCCTGCCTTCTGTTTGGAACTGGAGCAATGGTGCAAAACATCTGCGCTCGACCAAGTCACCAATGCTAATCATACATGTGCTCGCCAGGGCAAATGGAAATCTACTCTAGCCGAATGAGGCTATGAACGACAGTGCCTGTATCAATATACCGGGTGCCGTGCCTGTCTGTTCCTCAGAGCTAGTTGAAATGCCTGGCATCACTTGGACATGTGTCCCGTTGTGTCCCGCCTGTGTGCTGAACCTCTACCAATCAACTGAATTGATTAAATTGTTTGCTGACTTTGGCAGCCATGCAGTGTGGCCTCCCAAAAGGTCGCCTCAATCTCCTTTGTCTTTGTGCTCAAGGAGCTAATCATCACAATCCATGTTTGGCAGAGACCAATCCAATGACATCCCGGCCTTCGCGATAGGTCTGGTGACTGTTCTGCTTAAACTCATCTGCAGTCACGTTGCAGCATGGGGCACTCCTGCAATGGTTGAACAACAACATGGAGATGGATGCAGTGGATGTGAATCATTTCTGCTTGACATGGATGAGGACGAGCAGGTCATGCGCTTTACAGGTATGGAACAAACTAATGACCTTGTTTGGGTGGCTCCAAAGCCACACAGCACACTGGGTGCATGCAAGGCCCCTCCTTCCAGATCCCATTGATCCGGAGCTGCCAAGCGCTTGAAGCCTCACCAGAAAGACAGCCACACAGGACGGATCGACGAATCGACATGGTCTACGCGTCGATCCACATGGCATACAAACTGCGCATGAGACATGCTGTGACCAGGCCCTGCCCACTGGACCCCGCCTAAGCTTCCCTTTGTCACTGAGGGAAGCGTTGCTCGGCCTGCGACCCTGAGCCTGGAGTGGAAAGCAAGGACAAGCCAATCATGATGGTGCAGTTCGGTCCCAGCATCGCCAGCGGCGAAACGTTTGATCATGAGGATGATTGGTTGTACATCCCACAGAGCGATCAACTTTGGAAATTCACGGCAAATCTCAAGAGCCCTGCAACTTGAAATTTGTCAACATAGGCGCATGAGTCTAGGAAGAACCTCAGCATGTCTGAGTAGGAACAGAGCTTTGCCTTTGAGTTTTCTACATCCCACATAAAAGAAAATTCTGAAAACTGCTGCATGCCAAGCAAAACTGCTGAGTTAAGGCTACATTGCGTTGGGTGTCGCGATGGTCTCGGTTGTTTTCGCTTAGGGATTCTGGTTAGGGTTTGGTTTAGAGTTAGTTTCTAGCAAGGCTTGGCCTCAGGTCGGTTTACAGTGGGTTTAGCAAAAATGTTGGATTGGTTTAGGTGTGGTTTAGTGTCGGGGAAGGGTTGATGGTTTGCGTAGGGTTGGGGTTCAGAGAGACAGAGAGACAGAGAGATAGAGAGAGAGACGTTAAAATACGTCGTTACTTTACAACAAGTGCAGGTGTTGTTTATGTTGTCACAAACACAAATGTAGTTTCCCAGCATGCACTCTTTTCCTGGTAGACTCAAGGCCTGCGGTCGGGTAGTGTACATCATGCATGCACAAGGGACAAGTAGCGCAGCATGATATTTGACACGGTTCTTGGTGAAAAGACCTTGTAGTGTCGTTTTAACCATAGACCCAAAAGATGGTATTGACAGTAGTGGCAAAAACGAATGCACATGTTGTTTGCCGATACTACTGTAGCGAACAGGCATGTGGTCTCTTAAAAAATGACCGAAGGTAGGTATCTACAGCGCTGCTGTCTGTAGTTCAACTAACCTTCAATGATTCAAATGATCAAATGTGAAGTTGCTGTACAAGAACCCTAAGTGGCTCTCAGTCATCTCGTAGTACGATGACGTAGTACAGCAAGTTAGTTGTAGTTCCACCTGTAGATCAGGTGCGCTTAGTCCAGTGGTGGACTCGGTAGTTCTGGACTTGGCCGATGCGGTAGTCCAAGCCTGCATAGTGGTTGGTAGTGAATGTGTTGAGGAAGTCTGGACCGCCACGGAGACGGTTGTAGTCGCACTCCGGTGGTGCAAGTGATTGACCGGTTGTAGTGAGAAAGTTGTGGAGTAGTAGTTTGTGTTGCATGGAAAGATTCGTAGCCGTGAGTAGGGTGATGCCGTAGTAGGTGGCACTTTTGTGTAGAATCGTGTTGATGGACTTGTAGTGGTGGTCTTGAAGTTGTTGTGGTTGGTCGAAGTGGTTGAGTAGTTCGGGTAGGTACAAGGGCATGTGGTAGTTCGAAATGAAGTTGTTGGACAGGTTGAATGTAGTGGTGATTTGGTCCAAATCGTAGGTGATTCGGTGTAGTCGTTGATGTAGTTGGCGTGTAGGTAGGTGGTGCTTGTCTGTGATGGAGATCATGTGGCTCACGTAGTCGCGGGAGAAGTTAGTGACTTGTCCAGCACTGACAAATCGTAGTAGAACTTCTTGTGGAATGTGTAGTTGGATGATGACCATCGAGTTGGTGTACTGGGTTGTGAGGTGTAGTGATGTCAGGTTGTAGTAGTAGAAGTTGACTGCGTCTGAAAGACGTAGGTGAAGAGGTAGTGAGTCGTAAATTGGCATCCGAATGTCTGAGGGTAGGTCGTGAATTGGTAGGTTGTAGTTGAGCTCGGGAATGGGCGTAGTTTGTTGTTGACTGAGTAGTTGAAATTCCTCTAGCGTCAAAGCCACGTAGACCCTGAAGTAGTTCTGTGCCGGGTCGATCGCTGGAGTGTCAGGGATGTTGTTCTCAACAGTAGTGAGATGTGCCAAAATGTCGTCGGGTCTGTAGAAAGGTGCAGGTGTGGGTAGTTGGTGATTGAAGTTGTAGTTGAGGGCGTTGTATGCCTCAGGTGGTGGTGTGGCCAAAGTAGCCATGCTGCTGGAGTCGGTAGTATCCTGTCGATCTGGTGGTGTGGAAACACGGTCCGGTGTAGTGATGCCAGCCTGTTGTTCGACTGGCAGAGTAGCCTCTGGAGCTGATGTAGTAACCTCCATCGGCATGACATTCAGCGTAGTCGCATCCATGGGCGTAGTTCCAGCCATTGCTGGTAGTTCGGCCTATCGAGATGCAGTGAAACGGGGCAGACAGTAGTGAGCCAATGTTAGCTCACAAAAGCACATGCGGGCATGTAGTAAAACAAAACAACATGTACTGTTGCCCCAAGCCGCCAAAAGCCGCCGAACGTGCAAGTGCAAGTTACTGGTGGTTACAATTACTGTGACTTGTAGTTACTGTTACTGTTACTTACATGCAAGTAGTTACATATGGCCATATACAAACTGTTGTGGTTGATGTGAAACAGTTGTGAAACAGTTGTTGTTCGTAGTGCTAAACGCGTATGCCAATGCTCTGTATGAGCCTCTGTAGTGTTTCTTTGCTGATGTATTTTGTGAACAAGTCTGAGCTGTTGTGTAGTGTGTTGATTTTGAGGAGTCTGATGATGTCGTGCTTGATGAGGTCTTGTGTGTAGAGAAATTTAAGGTCGATGTGTTTTGCTCGTTCGCTAGTGCCTTGTCGTGTGGCAATGCTCTTGCCTGCTGTGGAGTCTGTGTGGATGCGTAGGTTTAGTTTGCTGCAAATGTTGGTTTCAAGTAGGAAGTTTCTGAGGTGTAGTCCCTCATTAACTCCTGTGCAAATGGCGTAGAGTTCAGACTCTGCTGGGCTGAGTGCTATTGTAGCTTGTGTTCTGCTGCCAAATGCAACTGTTGTTCCTAAAAAGATGATGTTGAAACCTGAAGTTGATTTCCTGGTAGTAGGGCATCCTGCCCAGTCGGCATCGACATGAACGTCGAGATCCAGGATGTTGTTGGTGTTTGCTCTGAGTGTTGTTGTTGGTTCTATGGTGAATTTGTAGTGCCTGGCGCCGTGCTAGTAGCGTAGTAGATGTTTGACTCTCTTTTGTGAAAATTCTGTGGGTGCTGTGAGGTCTCGTGCTAGTTCTTTTGTGGAGTATGCAATGTCTGGTCGTGTGTATGCTAACCATTGAAGTTTGCCAACAATCCTTCTGTACCTTTTGTGTTGTTCGTGGTCAAGTAGTGCTTCATCTTCTATTGTTGGTTTGTAGTGTGCAATTCCTGGAGTGTTCACTGAGTTGCAGTTGTTCATTCCAGACTCCTCGATCATGTTGTCGATGTAGGAGTCCTTTAGTCCAAGATTGCAGTAGTTGCCAAAGTGGTCGATGTTTCTTCCAAGAAATTGTTGTGGTTTGCCAGGTTCGAGGTAGCCGATGTGCTTGAGTAGGACCTGCTTCTGGATGGCCTCGAAGGTGGAGTCGACAGTAGTCTTGTCACCAAGTACCAAGAGGTCATCCACGTAGACCATGATGTTTGTGTAGTAACATCAACTGCCGTGAAGACTGGTATGGTCTTCGGATCTTGTTGTGATTTGATGTAGGCAAAATCCACTTGGATGATGGGTTGTCGTGATTGTTGTTTCTTGTAGTTGTCCTGGCGTCCTTTGCCTTGAACGCAAATTGGACACCAATTTCTGTATGGTAGGTGTGTCAAGTTGTGTTCTGCTATTTGTTGTGGAGTGGGCTGCTGAGGTTGTCGTAGTCCTCTTGCTCTGTGCTTCATGATGCTCGTGTTGTTGTTCCTCATCGTGGTTCTCCTGGATGTACTCGTAGTCTTTCTTCACGGTGAACCTTGTTGTTCCTTTCCATTGAAATGGTAGTGCTGCGTTGCCCATGACTGTCCAGTCATCTTTGCGTTGCGAAACTTCTCCAAAGTTGTTTTGAGTGATTGTAGTTCTGTGAGGCTCAAGTGTGCTGATTGGTGGATGTCCTGGTCCATCTGTTGGAGTGAATAGAGTTGTTCTAAGTGTTGTGCGGTGTCTTATCCAGTATTCACCTTGTCTTTCCCAGTAGTCTTGGTTGTCCTCCTGTGCTGTGAGTGGTCTGTGGATTGTCTCCTTTGGTTGTGTGGTGTCAAGATTTGTAGAAGGTGCTGCTTTAGGTCTCCATATCTTTTGTGGTGCTCGTAGTTGGATCTTTGATCTGGTTGGTGGTGTGTCCATTAGCCGTTGTGGTTGTGAGCTCTGCCTTGTTGGTGTGGTCTTTGATGTTGCTCTGCGTGTAGGTGTTATCTTTCTTCTGAATCTGGGTTCTCCAGTCCAGTTGTCACCTTCTAGTCTTCGTTGTAGTTCTTGCTTGGAAAGTTGTGTTGGGTTCTCTTGTAGTTGTTCTTGCTCTTGCCCTTGTCTGTTGATGATGGTTAGTCGCCAATCATCTAGTTCTCCTTCAGGTATTGGGCAACCGCTGTTGTGTGGTGTGAATAATGCTTTGCGTGGTCGTTTGTGTACTCTGACGGCGTAGTCACCATCAAGTTTCCAGTAGTCAGTGTTTCCACCAAGGATCTGTCGTAGTCCTTGGTCTGTGTGGGTGAGTGGTGCAATTTGTTCTTGTTGTTGTACTGTTTTCTCTGTAGGTTGAATCACAGCAATGGATTTTCCATTGTCTGTAGTCATTGGGTAGATGTCGAATCCTGTAGGGATGTCGATCTTCTCTGCTCGTAGGTAGAAAAGTCCTGAGTGTCTTATGAGGTGTGCTTGTTGTTGTCCATGTGTGATGGTGCAGTGTCGTGGAGTGAAGTCAAGTCCATATCCTCTATCAAGTAGTCTTGATGCACTGAGGATTGGATACTTCACATCACAAACGTAGTAGGGTATCATGATCCTGAAGTTGTCCTGCTTGTAGGGAACGTACTTGATGCCGTAGACAGAAATCTTCTTGTTTGTAACCGTGTAGAGTTGTGGAACCGATTCTCCACAAGGTCGTAGCGGTAGGTCTGGTGCGTAGTCCTTCGGGCAAACATGTGTAGATGCTCCTGAGTCGATCAACAGGTGGTGGTATGACTTGAAGTTGGAGTACATGATGTAGTGTGTGATAGTGTCCTCCATCTTCTTGTTCCTTTGTTGTTGTCTTGCTGCTGCTATGTCAAAGTGTGGCTGTGTGGTGTCTTCTTGTAGGAATTGTTGAAAGCTCTTGCTGTGGTCGTTCCATGATGTTGTGTGTGTTGTTCTCTTGCCAAGTAGTGATTTGGATTTGTGCTTGTGTAGTCGTGAGTTTGCTTGTCTGATGTGTCCAATGGTAAGGTGTGACTCGTTGATGCCTCCAATGTAGTTTGCTGTGTCCTCATAGCTGTTGTCATTCCAATCCCAGCTGTTGTCATAGTCGTAGTCGTTCCAGTTCTCCTCCATGTAGTTCACCTCGTGTTGTCCTTCTTCTCCTTCGTAGTACCAGTCCCAAGTGTCGTTCACATCCTGAGGTAGTTCTTCATTGTTGTCATGATCTGCTTGTTCTTGTTCTAGTGGATGTAGTTCTTCTCCTTCTCCTATGTGCCATACTGGCACTCTGCAGTCTTGTGCCCAGTGGCCAGGCTTGCCACATCGATGGCATGTTGTGTAGTTGTTGTTTCCTTTTCCTTTTGATTTGCTGTAGTTTCCTTGGCCTTTGTAGCCTTTGCTTGATCCATATCCTTTGGATCCTGAGTAGCCTTTTCCTTTGCTCTTGTTGTATCCTCCTTTGTTGTAGTTTCCTTTGCTGCCTTTGTCGAATCCTTTGTAGTGGCCTTTGCTTTTGTACTTGCCTTTTCCTTTGTTTCCTTTGTAGGATCCTTTGCCTCCATATTTGCTTTTGCCTTTGTAGTTTCTTCCTTTCCTCCAAATGTTGTCCACGTCCATGGGTGCTGTTCCACCATTGTAGTTCGTGCCAACCGCTGAACTCGCTCTTGAGAATGCAGATATGGTCTTGTAGTAGTCCAGGATGACAACTCTGATCTCGTTGTAGTTCGTGATCTGTCCAGCACGTAGTTGGAGATGTTGTTGAAGTGCTCCTTTGGTCTTGTTGAGTAGCATTGCAATCTTCACTCCATCTGGTAGTGCTGCGCCGTTGTCTTTCTCGTAGCGGTTGATGTCATACTCCCACTGTAGGAGTTGTTCTTCAAATTGTCCTTCATTGAATGTAGGTTCCAGTAGTTTGGTGAGGTAGCCAACACTGCGTGTTCCTACTGGTAGCTGCTGCACCTTGGCAGATGTTGATGAGGATGTAGTGTAGATCTCGTGAGAGGTCTACTGCTTTTGCTGCCTGTGTAGGGTCGCGTATGTGGGCTCTGATGTCTGCATCTTCAATTTGTCTTGTAGCTGCTTGTGCTAGTTGTAGTACCATGTCGAAGTCTCGGTCGATGAGTCCGAGGTATGCTTGTAGTTTGAACAGCCACTCTTCGTACTGTGAGTAGTCACCAGTGAAGAACGGTGGTGGCAGTTTGTATTTGTGTAGCCTTTGGACGCCTTCCTGCTCCTGTGTTGTTCCCGTAGTTGTGGCTCCTATTGTCTCCTCTGCTGTGGGCCCGTTGTCTGCTCCTGTAGTTGGTTGCGCTGATGCTGCTGCTGGTTCTCCTGACATGTCGTAGTAGTTGGGCATGTGGTTGCCTGTGCAGTTGTAGTACTTACTGCTGTTACTGGAGCTCCCCTATGTTTAGGATCTCAGCTCCGCTACCACGTTAAAATACGTTGGTACTTTACTGCAAGTGCAAGTGTTGTTTCTGTTGTCACAAACACAAATGTAGTTTCCCAGCATGCACTCTTTTCCTGGTAGACTCAAGGCCTGCGGTCGGGTAGTGTACATCATGCATGCACAAGGGAC
>CAUJNA010000048.1:180000-214725 GCA_963377175.1 Effrenium voratum | reverse complement strand
AGCAGTGAAGTCCGGCTTGTAGTGATAGCGGACATTACCGCCTGTTGCGCCTTGAGGCACATTGAATTGCAGTGGGCATACTCCAGGTCGGTAACTGTCTGTGCGTCAATCGAAAGCACATCCATGATCATCTCGACGATTGGCTTCTTCTGCAACACATAGAAAAGCTTGGAATCCCCAGTGCTGCTGTAGTTGCGATCCGTCAATCCAGATACTTGCTTCCAAATGACGCCCGCGTTTTTGCACAACTCCATCACCTTTGTTGCGACCAACATCAGGTTGCCAGTGCTCTGATGGAAGTCTGGATTCAGAACCTCGAGCAGGCCGTTGTACTCGTAGTTGGCATCGATCTTCCACTCGAACCCTTGCTTGTAGATGCAGTCGTATAACGACATCCAAGTGTGTACCGAGCAGTTCGCGACGTGTTGCTTCCATCGGCCGCCACCTTTGATTGCGTTGATAAGTCCTTTGGTGCGAGCAACAAGTGGCGTTGTTGTACCACTTCTCCTGTCGTCGGACGCGTAGTATGACATCTTGATGACATTGTTCCAACCATTGTCGTGCATGTGGGATTGGAGCGTCCTAATGCGCTTCCCAGTTTTCTGCCTCAATGGCCAATCAAGGATCACGTAGGACTTGGTTGACGTCGCGACATCGCACAATTGCTGGCACGTGACCCCCTCATCGTTGTACCTCTTGATGATTTTCGAAATTCCAGCATTGGCAGTGTCGGGATTGTCGTGACCGTCGATGAGAGCCTTCAACGCGGTTGCTCCGGGTAGCTTTGCCGAATAAAGACATCCTGTCTTTGCGCAGATGTATGCATAAAGTTGGAGCCAGGCGAGGTTGGGCTTGTTGAGGTAGGCGTTGATGATGCGGTCAGCTCTTCTCCTCTCGTCGAAAACTAGCTATTTGTTGAATGAGTTTGCTTGCTGTTGGTCCTCGTGTTATATTCAATCTCGCCCATGATGATCCTCCCGTGCACGGTCCAGCAAAAAATGACATGTCACGCGTTTTGGCGATGGCGCGCTTGGCGAGGTTCTCCCCGCGCTGGGATAGCAGGTCATCCTCAAGCGTGATCGTAACAACCTGTACGTGCCAGCGTTGCGCAAGCGCGGTAAACCAGTTGCGCAATTCGGAACACGCCGTGACAACCGTGGGCTTGTTAGGGTCCAGTGCCACGAGGGTGATCTCTGTGCCAGTAGCCAAACCATGTACGTATGCATAGCCAGGCAAGCCAAGTACGGTGCCATTGTGAGTCACAACACGAAAAGTGATATTTGCATTGCGACCAGCAGGTTGCAAATGGTTGCGAACTGCAATCCTGTACGGTACAAAGAAGCGACGATTGTCCTGTTCACGGTGGTGCGCATGCATGCGACGCATCATAACCTTGAAACACCTTGAACACGTTGAGAGGCGTATCCAGGATGTCCTGGCCATCGAAAAAGACTCATCCCGTCCAAAATGTTGTCTAGGCTGAATAACCTTGGGGGCGGGCGCAGCAAGCTGCACCGGATGGAACTGCCATACCGCACGCTCAACGTATTTGTCGACGCGCTCCCATTGCAACGCGGGTTCAACACGATCATGCCGTCGATCGAACCAGTGGCCGCCTGTACGGTTCCCTTCTTGGGGTCAAAAGAAGATGTGACCATCTTGAGGGTTTCCGGGTCGGTCAGCATTTCCGGCTCGAGCAATCCAATCTGCATGCAGTCATACGGTCGGTGACCTCATAGGCCAGGTACATGTAGTCCCGCTCGAACATGTCATGCATCCAGGTGACAGCAACGTGACTTCGTTCCAGATGCCTCATAGTAGGGTTCTTGCCCGACCGAACAACACTGATCATAGCCTTGTTGTCGTCGAAGAACACAAACTTCGGCTCTTTCCCCAAAATACGCTCCATCAATCTGAGCGCAGGCGTGCCCATAGCTCTCATTGCGACATCGGCAGCGACGATTTCAGCCTCAGGGGTGGAATGACTCACACATCCCTGTCGCTTAGAGCTTCCGGACAACGGAAATCTTGTATTGGGGCCCTGTAGGTTCATGTGACCGCCAGATGTCGACCGCACCCAGAAAAGTCAGCATCAGCAAAAACTGCCAAACACATGTCTTCGACTGTCATCCTCCAGTGTTTGGTGTGATGAATGTGACACATCAAGTGATGAAGTTTCTTATCGTCGTCAGTTGTCCACCGGGCGATGTTCAGACGGTTGACCTGCCTGAGAAAGTCAAAACGTGCTATCCTAGCACCATATTTTGCTTTCATGAGCACACTTGCTGCGTGAGGCGCAAGTTGTCCACGAACAGGCTCCGGATGAGCTCCTTCCGAAGTCCCTCCTGCTTGGCATGATGGAGTTTCATAACCATTCGCGGGAACTCTGTTTCCACACCAATTGCATTCGACCGACGGTCCGGTCTGGATCGGAGCCCTCGACGGGTGATCCTTGGTCTCTTCGTGGGGACCAGGTGTAGGAACTTTCTTCAACTCAACGTTGCCTGCTACTTCGAGGTAGCGATCGACACAAGAGCGCAGGAACTGGTCCATGTCATACGTCACAGTGGTGACCTTGTGGCCGTTGCCGAGAACCACAGTACCTTTGGACTGATTGCAACCCAGATATGGATCCAGGCCGGTTTCCGGCTCAATCATCAGCTTCTCCCAACCCTTTTTGAGGTTGTTCTTTGGACCAGCCATCTCAAAGTCGTCCACATAGACCGCAAGAACTAGTTGTAGTTCAGGATGGGTATAGACAGAAGGCCATTCTTCACCAACCAGCTGAAAACCCATTGCACGCACCAACTCGTCGCAGCGCTGTTCCCAAAATGTACCAGCATCAGGATGACCGTACAAAGCCTTCACCAAACGAACAACAGGTCTTTTGAACTGATTCCATCGTTCTTTATCATCCTCAGGAACGGCTTCATCGATCCAACCAGGACCCCGTAGTGTGGCTTGGATATATGCCTGCGCCGCATCAGCCATCTGCGCATCCCATCCATCAAGGCTTCGAAAGTTGCAGGAGAATTTTCCAGATCTTGGAACAATGCCGCCGTCTGGTTCTTAATCTGGTTCCCGAGCACCACCCCACGACCTTTTTATTTTCTGCGTGGGTCCTCTTCCGAAAGTTGGGAATGTTTTGCGACATCATAGTACTCACGGATTACAGATAGACCGAATACTCCTTGGTCAATGAGACCTTTCCATTCCTTTTTCATGGAGTCGCCTTGGTGTCGTGATACCACAGCATTGATGAATCTGGCCACCTTGACGACTTTCTCACGATGATGTTCTTCGGCCGGAACACAAGGCACCTTGGGATAATCGCCCTTAGGGCAGTCCACCTTTGGCGACGCAGCGCAGGTTCGCAAACCCAAATCGCGTGCTGCTATGTCTTCCCACTCATACATGTGTGCCAGCTCATCCGTCGTTCTTTGGGATAGATGCAAGACCTTCCCTTGGAGTAAACTTCCATGCGTAGATAACTACCAGAATCCCATAGACCTCGTCCAGCATCACATTGTTTGCGCCAAGATCTTGAAGACGTTTGGAGCCCACGCAAAACTGACCCATTGACCATCGGGCTCCTGACCTTGTTTGTGTTCTTCCGTGTGCCCCAGTTGTACATCCATTGATCACCACCCCGTCATTCTTTGAGCATTGCTTTTACCCTTTTCGCGCTCGGAGCGTTGACCCTTGTACTTTCTGCAGGCGTGGCGTCCTTCGAGCTGCCAGTGCCATCCTTCTTCTTTGGATGAATCATTCCTTTCTCATCGACATCAATGGCGTTCCGCAGTGTTGCCCATTCTTCAGGTGTGAACCCTGCCGGTCGTGTTGTTTTCATTGTCCTGAATCCATCTGCACCGACTGGATAAGGTCTCCCACGAACATCAAGCTTGACCGTTTTGCCGAAATTGTTCCTGTAAACGATGCCATCTTTTGCTTTCCCTGTTGATACATCGGGTGGATCAGCGATATCATCAACAGCGCCTTTGTCTTCCGTACTCCCCGGCTCGACGGCTTCGACATCCTCACCCTTCTCGTCGCGCATGATCCCAGCAATCACCTCGATCTCATCGAGTTGTCCCCGATTTATATCCTGCAAGAGAGTGGGATCGGGGTCCTCATCCTCGGCCGGTTGCTCTAGATGAATGCCTCTATCATCTTCCCCTCTGATCTCCTCAACACCTTCAAGAGTCTTATTCCTTTTCTTGTATTTCTCTTGAACGGGAAATGAAATTGGTATCTTCAATACGATCCTCTCGGTCTGATGCTGTTGGCGTAGTCGAGGCGGAATTTTCGCCTTCCGTATGGAAAGGTCGGCGCCGGCGAAGCTTGTGAGAGCCCAGGCTCGATATTTGCGTGCCCAGTGAAGACCAGAACTCAGGTTGTAACCAGCAAAGATACCAGTTTCCCCGTTCGGTTCGAACTTTTCTCTCTTGTCACCTCTCGCATCGCTCGGTTTGAACTCAACCAACGCGCCAAGTGGGATTTTCTCACCCTTGAAATGTTCACCATGCAATCGGAACCATGCGCTCGAACCGTTGATCTCTTCGACGTTCATCAAGTGGCACAATGCGGCGATTGCGTATATCCAACAGCATGTTGGAAGTCCAGCGTGAACAAGACATGCAGTCGTTTGACCCATAATGAACTGGTTCGTGCGTTCGGCAAGCGAATTGTTCTGCTTCTTGACCGGAAGCGATAGGTCATGAGGTATCTTCAGTTCAGAACATGCGTTGATGAACTCCGGTGCATCGCGCTTGCCTGATTTTCCGTCTGCCAGCAAAATGCTTTCTGCTGTTGATCACCGTGGCAGCATTTGCGACCAATTGGATAGCCCATAATGATGCCAGTGTATAAGTCTCGAATGATCATGACGCATTTGTCATTGTTCTCGGCATCTCCCCTGCGGCTTCAACCAGATCGAAAGTGATCAAGTCACCAAACGTCTTGACTTCACGTTGAAACGCACCAGACTTGGATCAGAAATGCCTCATCTTCGCTTTCACGCATGACTCGCAGAACGGATTTCGATACCTATGCGTTAGCAAATGTGTCAATGTGATGGCATCGTCCTTCAACGTGCCAATTCTCTTCTTGCTGGATGCACCTTCGTAGATGTCCGACTTCTATGCCTGCTTCGGGATCTGCATCATCATCTTCACCCTCAGCCTCGTCTTCACCCGGCTCGGGCCCACGTCCACGAGCCTCTTCACCAGGTCCTTCGACTCTATGCGGCGCGGGTCCCGCTCCACCAGGCGCGCCGATATCCACAGCCTCGACGCCATCCTCTTCCCCGACAAGTGCATGTTGGGGTTCTCCGACTTCTTCGTCTTCTTCTGCTTCGTCACCGTCCTGTCCAACACCGATGACTTCTTTAAGCATTTTCATGTGCTCCATGATGTCTTCAGATACGGGTCGATGACGATTGCTCCTCGCATTTCGATCTCCAACCAAGTAGGGAATACCATCCTTGACGTGTAGGTGAACCATCTCCTTCTCAGGCGTTATCATGAACGGCAACTTCCCACAAATCCAGTGAAGAGAATATCCCATCTTCATGCATCGTCGACCAATAGATAACACTGTCGGCGTCCCGTCCAGAACAAAGGGTTGGACCGTTTCTTTCAGCTCATTCACGTAGTACTTGATAGAATCCGAAGTGGATGTAGTACCATTTGCCGTTTGGAAGACAATCTCGTCCTTGTCCTGAACAATGTCAACACCGCGGGAGGCCGCCTTGGATTCGCCGATCAAATCGTGACCACACCCCGTGTCCATCAGCCATTTTACTCCCTTGCATTGGTTCGCAGACAGGGCGAATAGACTGATAGGCTGTCCGTGCTTTCTTTTCCATTGCAAGACTCCCTCCGTTATCTCGTCATCCTCCTTGTCATATTCGAAAGTGAAGGTTCGCTCCTTGTTCATTGGCATCTTGTGAGTACGATATATGTCGTTGGCCGCCTCGCTCATTATCTCAGCTCTGACGAGTGCCTTCTTGCGACTATACGCAAGGCGCCGTCGATGATTGTATGTCTTGAACGTCTTGGCATCGATCGGTTTCGCGGATGTTTGATGTTTGGGACTTGTCCTGTAGAATCCCTTGAACCACATCAAACTGTTCCGCCACTGTTCTCTTCGCTCACGTCATTGTCAAGAATCTCTTGAAACCATACGTACTTCTCGGGTGTTTCAGTCTCACCCACGGCGTCTTCTGCATCACGATCGTGATACACGGTCTCGACCTCGGCTTCACTCCCCTCGGCGTGCTTGTCGTTGTTTTGGCTTCCGAAGTCGCGGCCCTCTTGACAGTGATAGCGGGCATAGCGATGTGAACCTTTCTCACAATTGCTGGAGCTGCTTCTTTGGGCTTGGCTTGCGCCTTTGCCTGTTGCTTGGCGTTAGGCGCTGGAGCGGATGCCTTGGGGTTTGCTGGTTCTGCGTGTTTGTATTTGCATTGATCCCCTTTCGTGCACTTTCCTTCTCTCCATGCATAGCAGACCCCGTCCCTCTTCGGTGAAGGAGTCCTTGGTGCTTCGCCGTCGCTTTGCCCTTGCCTTTCCCATTGTCCAATTTGTGCTCGTGCTTGGGATTGTGGGAATATGGACAATCTTTGCCTTTAAGAAATCCTCCTTCCTTTGTGCAATGGGAAACGCATGGCCACTCCTTCTTCGCTTCAGGGCTTTCCTTTCTTCTTTTCTGCTGGTGCTGCATTCTTGTTGCCGCTCAGCAAATTCTTGACCGACTTCTCCTTCACGTCGTAGACGTAGTCCTCGCGATCGGTCCGAAGTTGCCGATCAATCAATCTGAAAGGGAAACGGTAGGTCTTCTCGGGGTGTGCCTAGGTATTAAGACCAAATTCCAGCTTCCGGCTTCCTTTGATCTTGTGATATAGGATGTCCCGTAGCGTGATCTGTCTGGGTGTATCCTCCTTCCTCAGGTTGAGCAAAATATCATACCATTTGTTACGGAACACGGACATGTTCTTGTTTTCGGGGTATTCCAGTCTGATCAAGCGCTCAATGGTGAAAACCATATCTGATCGGTCACTTGATCTGAAAGATTGCAATACGATAGCGATGATCTCTCTTCCCTTGATCAATCTGTTTTCTCTTTGGCATCGTTCGGCGTGCAGCTGAATATCATGCGCCACGTCCTTCGCATCATCAGGCGCGCTTCTGATCATCGTCCGAATCGGCTAAGACACCAAGGTCAGGATTTACCACGAAAGCACACGCTAACCATGACATCCATACTTCGACATCAGGATCTGCTGAAGCGCTGGTGATGTTCATGGTGAGTGCCATCTTCCAGCCGTCCAGCTGGAGGTACGGTGACTTTCTCAGCCTCCTTCCGCGATTTCCTTGGTTGGTCATTGTTCTACTTCTGCGATCTCTCGACCTCCTTCTCCGTGATGACCTCCTGTTGCGACGATGGTCGTCATCATCGTCATCGGATGGTTCTTCTTCGTCGTCGTCTCCATCATCATCATCATCGTCCGGTGGATCAGGTGGATTTGGTCCTCCTGCTGCGGCTGGGACGGGAACACATCCTTGACCCCCCCAGGTTTCCATCTGTATTGCGATAACCGGGACAAGGTGACCACCACCACCTCCATTATTGCCGGCTGAACCAAATGTGACATTTGGAATAGATCCTACTGCTTCATGGGGGTGGTCGATATGAGCCTGTATCATTGGATCTTGGTAAACAGGAAACAAAACAGAACCCGGTCCAAGGCTGTAATCAGTTAACTTTGGAACATTGGGTACCTGTACATTAGAACTAGAAGCTGCCACAGTAGCCTGATAGAGCAATACCTGACCTTGTTGTTGAGGCCCATTTGTGGTATCACTCTTACGGGTCTTCGAACTATGGCGTTTACTGGCCCTAACAGAATCATCCCTCAGCAGAGCTCGTCCACGATCATTGGAGTCCGCCGCAATAATGCTTTGGGTGGCGTTTTCACTCTCGAGCTCCTTGTTCGTCTCTGCCAGCTGATATACAAAGCTCTCTTGGATCTTGAGCTCTTGCCGTGTCTCTTCAATTTCTTCGGCCATTGCAGCGATCTGATTGAGGTAGTCGGATTGCGCACCGCTGGCCTTTTGCCTTGATGCAGCGAGTTTCGCGAGTCACGTCGTCGAACTTCCGATCCCTCAATGTGGCGCGATCATGTAATGCGTTTCCTTTATGAGCTCGATCTCTTGCAATTTTGATCTCCTCATTCATCTTTGCGCACGTTCCTGCACTGCGCGTTGACCGATCAGATACATCTCATCCCGCTCGCTCGCGGCAACCCGTGCGCAGCGGGCTTCTTGTTCGGCGTACCTGATGGCGTCGTTCGCTTCGCTCACCAATGCACTTTGCGGCTCATCGTCAATCGCCATTGTTGGTTGTGGCATCAATGCTGTTTCCAATCTCTCGTGCAAACCACGAATAGCGTTCTCCTCGTTCTGCGAGTCCGTATTGATCTTCACCTGATAGGAGTTAATCATTGATTGGTACTGTGCAATCTCAGAAGAAACACTTCTCCTCTCTTGCTCAGCTTTGTTCTTGCTAATCAATGCGCTTTCCTCCTCACATCTGATTCGGTGTTCTTCAAGTGGGTCAACTGTCGCGACCGTCTCTTGGTGTCGCTTCTCGTACTCGAGGACTTTGTGTCGGGCTGCTTCTTGATACTCTCCGTAGATCCTCACAAGATGTTGCGCTTGATCTTCGGATAGTTTTGTCTTCCCACGTTGAATGTCAATGTGTTGCGCAGCTTCCCGATGCTGTTCGTCGGATCTTTAGAGGATATGGGCCACTTGTTGTTCCGACGTACCAGCTCTCCGTTCCAGTTCCTGAATGCGCGTAACATTGCCACGGTCGTCACGCTCATATGACTCCTGCAACATAGCCAATTTGCGCGTAGCCTCTTCCACTTCCTGCCTGAGGGTCTTGTTCTCTTGGGTGAACTTTGACGATTTGAGCCTGTAGGCGATTTTGATCGCCCTTTCTCCTTGCTCACAGGACTCATGACGCCCTTCACGCTCCTTCTCGGTGTCGATAGCGAAGCTGATGAAGATCTCTTCCTTTCTCCGTCCCTTGACCACACGGCATGACCAACTTCTTTCCAGGATGAATGTGAACGGTCGTGGCTAATACCAGAACTTGCACTTTGTTGTGTGTCCGGAGAGTCCGCAATTGCCAGCACAGCAAATACACCTGTGGAACCGCTGGAACTGTCATTTCCAAAGGTTGCAGTTCCTGGGCTTCCGGAAGAATCCATTGTACGGCTGTAAATATGATTTCAAAAGGTTGTGTTGCGCCGCAGTTGCAATCCACCGCTGGGACAAGTTGTAAGCTTACGGTTGATAACCTGCCAGGAGGCGAATCAACCACGTAGTCAATGAGAAAGCAGTTGGGGTTCGAATCCCGTGGGGTGACCACTACCCTCGACAATGGAGTCGTATAGTAGAGGTTGGTGTGAATAGGGGTTGTAAGGATAAAATGGCCTGCGTTGTCTCACAACCGACTGCGACAGCGGAGCACGGTCCTTTTGCCTCTTTGCAGCTTTCCGTTGGATATTTGTCTTGAACCACTTCTCAAAAACCAGAGTCAGTTGACTCACTTGAGCCGGTTGACTTGAGCCTGAGCCAAAGCATCCATATGCATAAGTCGGCTGTTCACTCAACAACATCCCCGCAAAGGTTCGAGGGGCCTTAAAGGAAGGGAAGAGAACAGGGTGACCCTCAGAACCTGCCCTTGGGATTTTGGCCTGTGGCCCGGAGATTCTTGGCAAAGCTAAAGTAGTGTCTCGCCAAATTCGCAGATTGCTCGCTCGTAGTTTCTTCCCCAGCGGCGTTCAAAGCTTGTGTAGCCGTCTGAGTGGATGACGTAGCGATTTACCGTCCATGCAGCACGTCGTACTATCCAAGGTAGTAGACAGTGCTTCGTGGACATTGTCATGCTGTAGTTGCTTTCAACCTGTGCTTTGACGACGCGTACCTGTCCGAGAAGTGTTCGGTGTAGTCGTTCAACACTTCCTTGACTGTTACTGCTGTAGGAGGGTGCGTGCCTAACAGTCATTGAGCCGACTTTTGCTGCTGTAGCTTTTAGAAGTGCGTTGAGCGTGTCGTTGTTGTCGCTTTGTAGTATGCCTTGTGGCTTGCAGGTTGTTGACCATGTAGTCCATCATTGATGGTTTGTCCGGGACCAGTACTGCCATACACAGTTGTGTAGTAACATCAACTGCTGTCAGCACTGGTATGGTCTTTAGGTCTTGTTGTGATTTGATGTAGGCGAAGTCTACTTGAATGATGGGTTGTCGTGATTGTTGTTTCTTGTAGTTGTCTTGGCGTCCTTTGCCTTGAACGCAAATTGGACACCAGTTTCGGTATGGTAGGTGTGTCAGATTGTGTTCTGCTATTTGTTGTGGAGTTGGCTGTTGTGGTTGTCGTAGCCCTCGTGCTCTGTGTGCTTCGTGACGCTCGTGTTGTTGTTCCTCATCGTGGCTCTCCTGGATGTACTCGTATCTTTCTTCACGGTGAACCTTGTTGTTCCTTTCCATTGAAATGGTAGTGCTGCGTTGCCCATGACAATCCAGTCATCTTTGCGTTGTGAAACTTCTCCAAAGTTGTTGTGAGTGATTGTAGTTCTGTGAGGCTCAAGTGCGCTGATTGGCGGATGTCCTGGTCCATCTGTTGGAGTGACAGAGTTGTTCCAAGTGTTGTGTGGTGTCTTATCCAGTGTTCACCTTGTCTTTTCTAGTAGTCTTGGTTGTCCTCCTGTGCTGTGAGTGGTCTGTGGCTTGTCTCCTTTGGTTGTGTGGTGTCAAGGTCTGTAGAAGGTGCTACTCTAGGTCTCCTTATCTTTTGTGGCGCTCGTAGTTGGATCTTTGGTCTTGTTGGCGGTGTGTCCGTTAGCCGTTGTGGTTGTGAGCTCTGCCTTGTTGGTGTGGTCTTTGATGTTGCTCTGCGTGTAGGTGTTATCTTTCTTCTGAACCTGGTTTCTCCAGTCCAGTTGTCACCTTCTAGTCTTCGTTGTAGTTCTTGCTTGGAAAGTTGTGTTGGGTTCTCTTGTAGTTGTTCTTGCTCTTGCCCTTGTCTGTTGATGATGGTTAGTCGCCAATCATCTAGTTCTTCTTCTGGTATTGGGCAACCACTGTTGTGTGGTGTGAACAATGCTTTGCGTGGTCGTTTGTGTACTCTGATGGCGTAGCCACCATCAAGTTTCCAGTAGTCAGTGTTTCCACCAAGGATCTGTCGCAGTCCGTGGTCGGTGTGGGTGAGTGGTGCAATTTGTTCTTGCTGTTGTTTTGCTTTCTCTGTAGGTTGAATCACTGCAATGGATTGTCCATTGTCTGTAGTCATTGGGTAGATGTCGAATCCTGTAGGGGTGTCGATCTTCTCTGCTCGTAGGTAGAAAAGTCCTGAATGTGTTATGAGGTGCGTTTGTTGTTGTCCATGTGTGATGGTGCAGTGTCGTGGATTGAAGTCGAGCCCATATCCTCTATCAAGTAGTCTTGATGCACTGAGGATTGGATACTTCACATCTCAAACGTAGTAGGGTATCATGATCCTGAAATTGTCCTGCTTGTAGGGAACATACTTGACGCCGTAGACAGGAATCTTCTTGTTGGTAACCGTGTAGACTTGTGGAACTGATTCTCCACAAGGTCGAAGCGGTAGATCTGGCGCGTAGTCCTTCGGGCAAACATGTGTAGATGCTCCTGAGTCGATCAGCAGGTGATGGTATGACTTGAAGTTGGAGTACATGATGTAGTGTGTGATGGTGTCCTCAATCTTCTTGTTCCTTTGTTGTTGTGTTGCTGCTGCTATGTCGAAGTGTAGCTGTGTAGTGTCTTCTTGGAGGAATTGTTGAAAGGTCTTGCTGGGGTCGTTCCATGATGTTGTGTGTGTGTTGTTTTCTTGCCAAGTAGTGATTTGGATTTGTGCTTGTGTAGTAGTGACTTTGCTTGTCTGATGTGTCCAATGGTGAGGTGTGACTCGTTGATGCCTCCAATGTAGTTTGCTGTGTCTTCGTAGCTGCTGTCATTCCAATCCCAGCTGGTGTCATAGTTGTAGTCGTTCCAGTTCTCCTCCATGTAGTTTACCTCGTGTTGTCCTTCTTCTCCTTCGTAGGACCAGTCCCAGGTGTCATTCCCATCCTGAGGTAGTTCTTCATTGTTGTCATGATCTGCTTGTTCTCATTCTATTGGATGTAGTTCTTCTCCTTCTCCTATGTGCCATACCGGCACTCTGCAGTCCTGCGCCCAATGACCAGGCTTGCCACATCGGTGGCATGTCATGTAGTTGTTGCTTCCTTTTCCTTTTGCTTTGCTGTAGTTTCCTTGGCCTTTGTAGCCCTCTTGCTTGATCCGTATCCTTTGGGTCCTGAGTAGCCTTTTCCTTTGTTGTAGCTTCCTTTGTTGCCTTTGTCGAATCCCTTGTAGTGTCCTTTGCTCCCGTACTTGCCTTTGCCTTTGCTTCCTTTGTAGTGGCCTTTGCCTTTTCCTTTGCCTTTGTAGTTTCTTCCTTTCCTCCATACGTTGTCAACATCCATTGGTGCAGCTCCTCCATTGTAGTTTGTGCCTACTGCTGAAGTCGATCTTGAGAAGGCTGAGATCGTCTTGTAGTAGTCCAGGATGACTGCTCTGATCTCAATGTAGTTCGTGATCTGTCCAGCTCGCAGTTGGCTCCTTTGGTCTTGTTGAGTAGTATTGCTATTTTCATTCCATCTGGTAGCGCTGTGCCGTTGTCTTTCTCGTAGCGGTTGATGTCGTATTCCCATTGTAGGAATTGCTCTTCAAACTGCGCTTCATTGAATGTAGGTTCCAGTAGTTTGGTAAGGTAGCCACCGCTTCTTGTTCCTACTGGTAGACTGAGCCTGTTGTGTAGGAGTCGCAGCGTTTCACATCCATTGGCGTTGTAGCGGGTTTGCCTTACTACTGTAGCTGCTGCTCCCTGACAGATGTTGATGAGGATGTAGTGTAGATCTCTGGAGAGGTCTACTGCTTTGCTTGCTTGTGTAGGGTCGAGTATGTGTGTTCTGATGTCTGTGTCCTCAATCTGTCGTGTAGCTACTTGTGCTAGCACCAGGCAGGTATGCTTGTAGTTTGAACAGCCATTCTTCATACTGGGAGTAGTCACCAGTGAAGAAGGGCGGTGGCAGCTTGTATCGATGTAGCTTTTGAGCGTCGTTGTCTTGTTCTGTTCCTGCTCCCGTAGTCGTGGCTCCTACTGTGTCTGCTGTTGGCCCGTTCTCTGCTCCTGTAGTTTGTTGCGCTGAGGCTGATGCTGCTTCTCCTTAGTAGTTTGGCACGCGATTGCTGTTGCAGTGGTTGTAGTACTTACTGCTGAGTACTGGAGCTCCCCGATGTTTAGGATCTCAGCTCCGCTACCACGTTAGAATTGGTCTTTACTGTTACTACAAGTGCAAGTGCTGTAGTGTCCAAACAGCCAAACAATTGATGTAGTCTGCAGCTGCCAACCTTTTGACTCATGCGATTGTAGTGAGCTCAAGGCCTGCAGTAGTGAACATGCATGCAACACAAGTGCAAGAAGTGAAGCATGTAGTTTAACAGGAGAGAGAGAGAGAGAGAGAGAGAGAGAGAGAGAGAGAGAGAGAGAGAGAGGGTGAGGGTGAGAGGGTGAGAGGGTGAGAGGGTGAGAGAGGCCGAGGGAACAAAGGGGGGAACGGAAAGGAGAGAGAGAGAGAGAGGAAGAAGGAGAAAAGGGAGAGGCCAATGTCGGCGGAGTGAGCCGGAGGCTCTCATCTCTTATGCTGATCTCAAAGGGTGGTGTGCCCACAGAAACATCGCTGGTGAGGGCCGTTGACATTGTGAAGCATTGTGAGAGCAGTAGTTGGGGTCTTTTCTGGCCACCAGAAGCATGCCCTCTGGCAACCAGCTGAATCCTTGGGGAAATACCCGACGCTTGGATACTATTCTGTTGTCTTTCAAGATTGAAAGAGGTTTGTATTCCCTCCGTTCATTGCAGAAGCTGCACCCTCAGCCCTGCACTGTCCCAGGTGGGCTGGTTGATCCCGACGCACTCGTAGACGAAGCCTCGGCACAAAGGGCTGTCAGCTCAGAGGCGGCCAAGCTTCCAGCTCTTGAGATGAAGTGGCTATGCCCCGGCTGTGGTCCATTCAAGCTTGGGGAGCGGCACACGGCATGCCTGATACTTGTTCTGCCAGTGGAAATCTCTTTCTAGGTTCTTCCAGGGGCATGACGATGTTGCTCATGCAAGGCATGCAGGGTGCGAGGCCAACCGTGAGCTTGGCAGTTCAGCAAGAGAAAAGCCGAAAGACTCTGCAGAGGCCCGCACTGCTTGGTGTGTCGGAGATTTCTGGCCCGACTGGCAGCAGCGCAAAGTGTGAAGCACAAGACACATCACGACATCAAAGGTGTACAGGCCCCTACTTCCAAACAGCCACAATGCACTTGCAAACATTTCTGCAGCCAAGGCACAAACATTGATAGAAACGTTGAAATGCTGTGAGCCACACGGCAGCCAGTCCGAGAGTGCCGACAGCAAAACTCTCTGACCATTGGAGTGGCCAAGAATCAAGGTGTGAGCGTGACTGCAAACACTTCCCCCCAAATTCTGATGGCTGTTTCAAGAGTCAAAGTCAAAGCACTGGCAAAAATCGAGCCCAGGGCCGGGAGGATCTTCGAATCTTCACCCGAGCGTCATAGCCCAGCATCCAGCACGGCATCGACTCCCACGCGAGCCCCTCGCATGAAATGTTGAAACACGGCCAGCATTGCAGGTCTAACAGGCAAATCTAAGCACCTGCACTTGCAGCCACTTGCAGCCACTTGCACTCCGTGACGCAGGCCCAGGCTTTCAGGCCTCGTAGAAGCCGCCCACGTCAGGCTCCAGTGTGCCGTTGGAGGGGTGTGGACCCAGGCCTCCAGGGTCATGGCATTGGATTCTGCGATGTTCCCAGCAAGCGAAACAAATTACATGACAGACACGAAGGGCCTGCCTATGCCAAATCCACTGGACCAAGTTGGCTCAACACGCTCGATGCGAACCTTGCTTGCACGGCCGGAGTTGGGAAAACCGTGACCAGTCTCACACACATCAGGCCTAGTGCAAAATTTGGGAACACCGGCTACCGGGGAACGAGCGTATGAGTCTTCCCACAGAGCGTATGAGTCTTCCCACAAAAACGCAGCTTCAGCAAGGCCAGCCTTTCAACTGAGCAGAAAAGCTGCCCACGGATACTAGGTGTCTCGCCTCGAAAAAGCGGCCATACAATGATTTCCTGGTCCAAACTATGATGTAAGTCTGTGAGGCACAAGAAGCACAAACCCTTCTATATCATCCCGGCGCAGTCCTCAGCCGATGAGAAGCTATGAAACCTTGACCGTAGCGGTTGGGGCAGCTTCAAAAGATTAATGCGCAGGCTACAAGCAACCGGCTTCTTTTACACATGCTTTCTACAATTCAAGCACCTAAGCACGGCTGGAAGCTGATGGCTGAGCAGTGTGCCTCCATATCGGCTGTTTCTCCAGGAGGCACTCTGCTGATCTGGCGACAGCGCCACAGTGCGAGCCTGATCTTCAGAGAGCAAAGACTACATGGCAGGATTCCACACGTGCGGAGTCTTTATTCGGCGCTGTCTGAAACTCCTTGTCCGGGATAATACAAGGACCTTTCGGACGACTCCCAAAAATTTCAAGCGCACTTCTGACTACCACCTCTGTCAACTTCCCCTCCCAGGTTGCAAATGCAGCCTTGCCGCCTTCCAGGTTAGGTCGAACCATAGATTGCCCTGCCTCAGTGGTGCTGAGCATGTGCCCATTTGGAGATCATGGCAGATCTCTAAGCTTGCACTAAGACAAATGCCTTCCTCCCCAACAGACTCACCTGGACCCTTGCCCCTGGCATTGGGTGCCTGGCACATGTGATTCACTGGGTGTGCCCAAGCCCTCCGGCTCCCAAGGCTCAGGGTCCTAGGCACGCTCGCGATGTGGTCCCGCCCATGCCCTTGAAACCTTTTGCCCTTGCTGTTCAGCTGGAGCAGCTGGGCAGCTCCATGTCTTTCCAGATTGTCACCCAAATGTCCAATTCAAATGTCCAAGCACGTAAAACATGAATATCGAACTTCCTTCAGTCATCAAGCTAAGCAAATGGGAAAACTTCATGAGGCTCGTGCGGTGCTGGGTCAGGAGTGGTCAAAAGCTTTGAAGTCAAAAGCCAGCTCTGCAAATAATAACTGCGAACTTCAGCATCGTTACAAGCTTTGCTGAGCCCAATTGCAAAGGCACTATGATTGACTCTGATGTCCCGCTGCACAAGCCGGACTTCGCAAGTTGCAACAACATCAAGAAACGTGTGCTCAAGCCAAGAGTTGCTTTTCGTTTTCCGAAATGTTGCGACATTCAAATATTGCATTCAAAACGGTAGCGAGCAAACAATGGAATACGATGCATGCAGCTACGCCATCTCCCGCCGTTTCATCATTGATGCTATCCACCGATGATTGTCATGACACTGCTGCTGCTGCCACTCCTTCCCAACATATTATGTGATGGGGCTGAGAGCGGCACGTGCCGCGGTTTCAGCTTTGTTCCTGACGGAAAGATGCAAAGCTGGAGAACGACCTTGTTGCTGCATGAACTGCTGCACACTGCATTGGTGTGCTTCATCTGTGCAATCTGTGCGGCCACATTTGATGACATGCGTAAGTTATCGCATGTGTTTGAACATTTTTTGCTGCGTCAACGCTCGAGCGATCCTGGTGGACAAGCGCTCGGACACCATCGTTTGTCTTCAGCAGTTGATTCTCTTAGATTGCAAGCACTTCACTCATCCATTGTTCCAATCACTCCGATCTTGCCTTTTGTTCAAAGCTCCTGCATGGAGATATGATAAGCGCAATGTGCGTGTGCTGTGTACGCGCTCTGTGCGTGTGTGCTGTGCTCTGTGTGCGTGCTGTGTGTGTGTGTGTGTGCGCGCTGCGTGTGTCCATGTCTGTGTCTTTCTGTGGGTGGGTGTCTACCAGGCCTATCACATCCTAATATGGCTTCTGCGTGTCATTTCAAGATTGCTCATGCGGCGGCCGACCGGTTTCGTGGGTCATCCACGCGACTGCAATGTAGAAGCTATGTCACGCACCCATGAACTCTGTCAAGCTTGCTCGCACAGCGTACACAACGCAAGCCTCGGAGGCTGCCGGTGAGCAGAAAATCAGGAATTTGCGGTGGCGGACGCCTGGAGGCCAACAACCGTGGGTTCAAAGACGATATGTTTTGCAATGTGCATGTTGAATTCCGCATGTCGGCGTCTTGAAACCACACTTCCACACGCCTCGGAGAAAGCACCGCAGCACCTCAGAAAGATTACTAACATGCTTTCAGAAGATGCCCGTTCTGCAAATACCAGGGCATGAGGTTGCAGCTGTCAACACGCGATTGCAAGTGCAAAACTAGTATCCAGCAAGACTTCCCCAAAGCTTCCACAAAAAGAGACGTTTTCTCTTTCTAAAGCCCCAAGCAAGCGCAATGCGAATTGATTCATCTCGAAAACTGTCATGATAGTCTATTTCTCAATTTGATCTGAATTTGAGAGCAGGCTGTCGCAGTTTTTGGGATCGTGCTGCCGTGGCACTGGTTTTCGAAGCCTGAGAAATGCAGTGCTCACAAGGCCACAAGGCACCCCAACGCCCATCAATCACCAAACTAGCCCCACTCAACTCTATTGGCTCGATTGACTCAACCTGCACTGGCACTTCTGAACTCTGGGAGTCCAACGCTGGGGTAGTCACTAGGGCTGCTGGAGGGCCTGCTGGAGGAAGTGACCTGACACGCTGAGCGGCGATGGGCGATGCCCTCTGCGCTTGCGAACGCCTGGCTGCCGGTCTCTTTGGAAGGTGGCGGGCCTCGCGGAGCAACGTAGGGCATACGCATCGACATGCCTCTTAGTGTCTTGGTGGTAGACATGTAGTGCTGAAAGTGCATGAAAAGCAAGTGAAAGTCCATGCTTGCCAATGCATTCAAATGTGAGCCCTTAACCTGAACTGTCACACTCACACAACAAAGGTACAATTACATTGCCCCTTCTCCTTTAAACAATCTACTGTATCTATCTTCACAGGACCGTGCGTCTGACTGGGCGCCCGCACGCAACTGCTGCATGGCCCGCCAAAAAATGCAATTCAAGTAAGCTTGCTGTGTTAGTTGAGCTGGGTGTCATTGCTGCAGAATCAAAAGAAAGAATTGTCAAGGGACACATTGCAATGTCCAGCCTTTCCTCTCAACTACAGAAAAGTGCTGCACAAGCGCATGGCACCCCAAGCGCAGACTGAAAAATCAACAGCAGTTCCTCCATAGCCTCTTGACTCTCAATGCATGGCACATTCTTCTTCGGTGCATTCTACCCGGCTCTCAAGCACTGGCTTTGGTGGTTTGCACGATGGGCCGGTTCAACCGCCGTGTTCAATGATGGATGTCCTGCGGACCAACACAATGCAATCCCATCTCGAAACCATCCGCTCAGCCGGATTCCATCTTGAAATATATACCAAGTATGTACTGCTGAAATCCTAGCTGTTTCAAGGACTCCAGTGATGGATTCTGACCAAGGGTCGAAACTATGCACAGGCCTTCTAAAGAGCATGCTTGAGACCATGAACAGCCACTGTAGGCTTCTTAAAGGGACTCGCGGCTTTCCGCGGCTCGCTGCTCATCGTCTGTCCCTGAGCCAACACAACACGTGAGGATGCTCTCTCTCTCTTTCTCTCTCTTAGACGATCGCTGTCACCTTGGGAGAACAAAGCTTCAAGAAATGTCATAGCGTTCGCTCGCCCCTTCAACAATATGAGGTTTGGCCAAAGCCTGGCACGTTTGAGCGAACAATTCATCATGACAGTAACGCTCAACTGCCTGGCTGAGGACGCTGCAAATCAATTTGGAGGCATCTTTGGCCCCCCGTTAAAGCTGGTAGCTCCCACCTCGCAGCACCGTGCACAGTTACATGAAGCATTCTGGTCCACCAAGCAAAAAGTAAAGCCATTGGCATACTTGCGGCGCGGAACTAAGCCTAGCAAATGAAGATGTATTGCCAAGACTTCCAAGTGGATCTAACAATCGATCGCAGTGATCGACCCTGGGCCTAGGCAAGCACCCAGCAGCCGAGCCGTTTGGCGGCATCGCTGGGCGTCGTCCTCCAGGCGCACGGCGCAAGAGTGAAGCTGCAGCCAGAGCACCTGAAGCGCAATCATAAGCAAAAACAATGCCGGAGCCGCACGCCA
Organism: Effrenium voratum; assembly: GCA_963377175.1. Taxonomy (NCBI): domain Eukaryota; class Dinophyceae; order Suessiales; family Symbiodiniaceae; genus Effrenium; species Effrenium voratum. The sequence goes on along the minus strand of CAUJNA010000048.1, from coordinate 195,471 downwards.
GTCTCTGTCGCACCTTCTCGCCAACCTCGACTTCTACAATGTCATCCAACGGCACCTTTGTGAGCTTTCCTCGGAGAAGCCCAGCACGCTCCGAGCACAGAGCCGAACCGGTCATGGTGCTGAGGGAAATAAAGTGAGAGTTGCAGAGAGAGTGAAAAAGAGAGAGAGAGAGAGAGAGAAAGAAAGAAAGAAAGAAAGAAAGAAAGAAAGAAAGAAAGAAAGAATGAAAGAATGAAAGAAGGATGGAAAGAAAGAAAGAAAGAAAGAAAGAAAGGAAGGAAGGAAAGAAAAGAAAAAAGAAAGCAAGCAAGAAAGAAAAAAGCAAGAAAGGAAGAAACAAACAAAGAAAGAAAAAACGAAAGAAAGGAAGGAAGAAAGGAAGGAAGGAAGGAAAGGAAAGGAAAGGCAGGAAGGAAAAGAAAGGAAGGAAAGGAAGGAAATGAAAGAAAGGAAAGGCAGGAAGGAAAAGAAAGGAAGGAAAGGAAGGAAAGGAAGGAAAGGAAAGAAAGGAAAGAAGGAAAGAAAGGAAACAAACGAAAGAACTACGGAAAGAAAGGAAAGAACGGAAATAAAGGAAAGACAGGAAAGAATTGAAAAAAAGGAAAGAAAGGAAAATGAAGAGAAGGGAATACACTTCAAGAAAAGAAAGAAAGCAAGAAAGAAATATTGTTTGCAGGAGAGAGAGAGAGAAAGAGAAAGAGACAGTGACTACGTACAATTGAAGCTGAGGCACCGTTCCTCAGGTGCAGGAAAAAGATGTCAGATGCCACTGCAAGGACTTTTCCCTCATCATCCCTGCGAGCCAAAATGAGGGCATTCCAAAGCCCACGACCCCATAACACAAATAGAAGGCGTCCATTGCCATGTCCCAGCCTCACACATTCCAGCAGGGCCATGGAAGCCAAGCTGGGGTCCAAAGACACCAAGTATGCCTGCGATGCTTTGAAAGGACGCTTTTCCTTGTGCTGTTAGGTTCTTTGATGTGTGCTCCATGCATTGACTGCTGCCCAACGTGTTTCCTCCACTTTGCTCCTCATGCGTTGCGCCTTGAGCTCGGCATCCAGCAGCTCAAAGGGTCGCAGGGAGCGCTCAGGACCATATAGGAGCCGGGGCAGCCGGCGGCGCCCCTCCTCCCTCCGGCCCTGCTGTGCCACGTTGCCTTGGGCGCTCAGATTGGACCGGCTATCGCCAACTATCGCCTTGTTTCAACTTGTTGCCACTTGTTGCCACTTTTTGCAACTTGTTGCAACTTGTTGGGCAATTGCAATCACGGCGCGGAAGCTTTCCGCTGCCACCCGCGTCATGTCCAGGCAGCCCACCATGGAGCCGCCCACGCAGCCCACAGCCCCTGAGGTGAGCAACAGAGCAGCTCGGAAAGGGCCGCACAAGTCCTGCGTCCGCTACCTGGGTATACCTGTCGTGCGCGCCTTGTCCGGTGCCGCGAACGCAGCCTCGAAGCCCCGCAGTTTGGAACCCCCTCGCCGGGAGGACGAAGAGGCCCTCGAGGCCTTGCCGAAGGCCACCTGGACATGGCACTGCACTGCCAAGTTATCGAGCTAGGACTACTAGGACTACTAGGACCTACATCGCTCATCGGTTGGGTGGAGATATGGACATTGAGACTCTGGAGGGAAGGGAGAGAGCCCCAAAAGCGCCAAGTGCCCCTTTCAGACCTGCAACTGCTGGTCAGATTGAGTTGCAAAAATGTCTCAGGCATCCCAGCCAAAGCAGCTGCCACAGGCCACTGTCAGCCCTTCCCCCACTCGGCGGTCTTTGCTCGTCGGTGCTGGCCGACGCTTTTGGAAATCCTGGCGCGGTGCCTGTTAACAACACCTTGTCTCAAGCCAGTCAAAATATGAAGCGAGTCAGAGATAGCGACAAATAATTGCGCCTTGCAATCAATGTCAGTTGACGCGAATCTAACAGTGTCCTCGTGGAGGCAAATACGGCATCCCTGAGAGGCAGCTCCTGTGGCCTGGCGTTTGCAAACACCAATCCTCTATGCAGCTGTCCATGAAGCATGAAGAATTCGATTAACCGATGAGCAAGGCGGGGCAGCATTGCTCTTGGCTCTTGCCTTGGAGAGAGAGTTGAAGCACTCGAAGAATGCATTCCGCACACATCCATTCGTGCCCACGATGCACCCCTCCACCATGTCCTGAGGAACATTCTAGGGGCGGATGCTTTGCGGGTGCTGCACAAGGAGGCTGCGAGCCGAGGGATCCGGAAGCACCTCATACAGTTCCGCTAGAAAACAACAAGTTGCTTGACCTGTCGAAGATCCACTCAAACATCCACAAAACCAATGCTTGGGAAAGAAAACTGGTTCAGCATTGTCGAAGTTTACAAAGCCATTCTTGCCAAAGGTTGCTAGATACCCTGACTCGAGGCTCCTACAGCCAAACAGCAGCATCCCAACAGCTCTGCAGGTCCATTCAAATCCCTCTCCTCTGGAGACGTGCGGGCACCCCTGTACGGGGCCAGGACTCCCTCCTGCATGGAGGAAGAGGCATCTGAAGGGTTTGTCCGAATTTGGCATCCAAACCAGTTGGCGCAGCAGCGATCGATTCCCCGGACTCCTTGCAGCTCCGTGCCACAGAGCCGCAGAAAGTGGCGGGAGTGCCCAGGACTTCCAGGCCCCCCACGAACCACTTCAGCTCCTCGGACTTGCGACGCTCGCGGAGTCTCAAGCCGCAAGCCGCGGTTTTTGAGGGTCAATGGTCAACATAAAAGAGAAGAAAGGCAATGCGCTTGCCGAGGGGGTGGCTTTCTCCATACACAACTCCAGCTTTGCATTAATTTGCCAATCCAAAGCTCCCGCATGAACTGCTTGTAGTAGTGACCTGCTGAGTCGCTGTACACGGCGGAAAAGTTGCAAGCAACATTCAGTGTCTTCCACAGCATGTGCTTTCATGTATGCTTACATTGTGGTGCAAGGCAAATGTTGAAATCAATACATCACCGAGGCAATCTATGGATTTGCGAATCCAGCAATAGAAATTCGCCTCGACCCCCAGGCCAGACCCTTCAGAACCTCTTCGGGATCTTCCAACCCCCATCCCTCCAACCCCGTCCCCCCCCCGACCCCATGTCGCGTGGCAAAAAAAAGCAGTCGGCCCCCAGAACCGGGAGGTCAGATTTTCTTCGAAGGGATCCCCCACCCACTCAAGTTTTCCAGAAACCGGTCTCAACTCCGGTCAAATCCCTCTCCAGACCGATCAAATTCCCCCGGTCAAACTCCCCTCTAGAAGGTGATCAAATATCCTCTAAAAACCGTAGAAACCGATCAAACCCCCCTGTAGAAACCAATAGAAACCGGTCAACTTCCCATCTAGAAACCAGTCAAATCTCTGTAAAGACTGGTCCAACTCCGGTCAAATCCTGCAAGAAACCGGTCAAATTCCCCCTCGCAAAGCTGGTGGGTCAAATTCCCCTTCAACCAATCAAACTGGTCAGTCAAATCCCCTCTAAAAACATGTCCAACTCCGTTCAACATCCCCAAAAAAACCTGCAAAAATCCCCCAGAAACCAGTCAAAATCCCTAGGACCTTGCACCTTCTGGCCCGCCATTCTGTACCTCGCTGCGGTTCTGGCCGAGGCGGGCAACGCGAAGCCTTTGCAATTACCTCTGGTGCGAAGTCGTGCTTCAGCTAGCAAGTCACAAATATCAAGAGCCAGGTGCACATCATTATTGCTCGGACCAGCTCTTCAGCCACAATGGAAGGATATTCTGCCGCACCAGTCAAAAAATGAAAGTCATGTTCGAGGGTCAACTGCGCAAATGCGTCGAAACCACGCCTCGCAGCGTAGTGATGAAATTCTCGGCATCAGCCGTGGTCTCCTGCAGCGTATAGCCATCGAAGCCTTGGTACTGAAGAGCGCAATGCACTTGACTCCCTCACTCAACGCGCGAACACACACACACACACACAGTTACATACATGATCACAAGCTATTTGCAGCTCATTGGCGACGTATTGTTGTTCTCTTCCAAAGCGCAAGGCCAGCGTACAACAATCATGAAGCTGTACTTTTCAGGGTCTTGTTCTCGCAACGTTTCATTGCCAGTCGCGACAAAGAGCGAACAGAATTAGTAATACAGGCTGCCAAAACGAGAGTGATATCCTGTCATTGCGGATGAACATTCATAAGTTAAGGTACAAAGGGCCAAGGGCTACAAGCTTTCTGAAAGTCTGTGCAGACTGTCCAAAAAAATATCATGCAAAATCTTCCGGAATGAATCCACCCTTTACTGGGCTCAATGTCCACAATGTATGTTTTGTGCTCTGCGAGGTTTGCATGCCATGAATCTACAAATGTTGCCATGAATGTACAATTCTTGCTTTGTGGCGCGAGATGGCCAAGCGACGCAAAATGGCCCGGTCAACCGAGGACAGGCTGGAAAGCAGCCGCTTCCAGAACGCCACCTCAGCTTGTTCTGGCAAGTATCTGGCAAGTATGTAAATCTCTGAGCGCCCTCACATCTGTGACATCCGCGAAGCATTTTCAGTATCCAAATCCTGTTCACATAACCTCGCTCTAACGTCGTGAGCTCTGAGCATCCTGACGTCACCCGGCATGCTGCCAGACCAGCGGCTGCCCGCAAAGGACACACAAACTGTGGCCTGGACAAATCTCGAACTCAGCTCAGTGGAACTGTTGGAAGGCTTAAAGCAGCAAAGCTTGGCACAGTCCAGCCTTGGCCAAGTTTAAATGATTGAAGTGGAGCTTCCTGCCTTCCTGGAGTGAAAGAAACCGGCACGCTGAATCCGTCGACAATCGAGAAACAACGCGGCGCACCTTTTCCACACCAGGGCCAAGATCCATATCAGATGCTGTGGCAGAGACGCCCAAGCCTCAAACCGGCCGACAGTACCGGAGGCACCAAAAAAGCTCACGAATTGATTCTCTGACCAAAGCTGGCTTCCCGTCTGGTAGGGTCTTACAGCAGAGTTCGTGAGCTCTCCCAATGTCCCAATGCCCTATGAGGTCACCACTTGTTCGCACGCTCTGCACCAGCGCCATCATGTCAAGGATGAAGCCTCCAGCACAAGAATGTCAGGAAAGGGGGCACTTCAAATACCTCAACCACTTCAGACGTTGCCAATCTTCGCCGTGCCTTGATCTAGCCTCAGGTCGATGCTCCTTGCATATGGCGGCTGTCAACCCCATGGATGGCACATCCGAACCAATAGACCACAATAGACCACAAAAGTGGACGAAACACTCAAACTGTCTCAACATGTCTCAACCCTGCCTGAGGGCCAGCTCCAGCCTGTCGAAGTGCAGGTCACAACGGCTCACCAGCAGCTTCAACAGCCTAGGCTCCGTGCACTCAAAGGGTGAAAGGTCACTCGTACTGCCGGTGCACTCAATTTGAATCCCGTCGATCTGCAAGCTGCCCGAAGCAAACAATCGATACATATATATATATATATACATGTATGTATACAATATGTTTATGACATGTGTCTTATATATATATATATATAGTGAATAAATCTTGTGGCATGCGTTGCTTATCCAATTTGCCAGGCAGCGGCTCGGCATCGTCCTGCAAAGCAGCTGAAACAAAATATGGCAATCAAATGCAAACACGTGATGTCTGAGAAATATGGCAGCCCAAATCAGGTAGCCCAAGCAGTGCTCCATATTTCTGCTGTGACGAAACTGAGGGCTGCCTTGCCCTCGCCCTTGCGCTTCAGCAGCACAGGGTGCCGCGCATCCTCTCGTTGATTGTCCACCTGCACCTGCCGGGTGAGCATAGATTTCGCGTCTTGCGACATGCGTCCATGTTTAGTGATTGTCGGATCGCGTTATTTCCTCCCCTCAGGGTCCCTTCCCTTCAGCCCGCACCCTTGCCGCATCGCCTCTTGCACGCGCAACTCCAGGGACTGGTTGGACTCGCGGCGCCGAAAAGTGCCCTGGAGCCGATCCGCGGAGAGGAAGAGCAGCTCCCGCCGCAGCTCCTTCGAAGCTGACTCTTGAGGCACACATTGCAGACCATGGCGGACTCAGTCCCTCTCTGTCTCAAGGCCGGACATGCTGCCGAGGCGCATCGCCATCGTCCTACAAGGCTATATGGGGACAGTACCAGTACTGAGCTGTGCATTCGACCTTGAAACCTCAAACCGTTGCTGAACCTTTGCATTCGCCCAACGCCTTTGACCCTTGACTTCAGCTCACCATCCTGCGCTTCTGGAAAGGCACCTGACATTGGGGCACAGAGTCCGCAACCAACTCTGCAGGTTGCCCCAACTCAGCATCCTCCGCGACCAGCTCCCATCCCCTCAAACGCAGAGTCCGGCACGAGAGGTCGGTGCCACCAGCGACAAGCCAAGGCCCGTAAGGTTGACGTTGACCTGGCAGTTTGGAAATGAGATAACGACAGTGCTATTGGCCGCAGGTTGTTTCCATCTCAAGTGCTGAGCCTGCAATTCGCGGCCCTCCGAGAGCTCGGGCTCTTGCCTGGCGAACTCCGATCGCTACCCCGCAATTCGGGCCTCGCACAAAGCGCCTAGGTTTGTCACGCACGGTGAGCAGCAAGCTGGGGCCGGTTGCCACAACGTCATAAAAGAGCCTGGGCTGAGGAAAAGGCCGGATATGAACTAAGATCCATCTCAGGTGCGATTTCAACAAGCGAAGCTCCGCAAAGTGCTTTCTGAATGTGCTGGTTGTGGCTGCGGGTCGTTGGCAGCGACCCTCTTTCAGCAGTTCCATCTCTTACCTGCTGCCAAGCAGCGGCTGCTGTGAGGCCAGAGCCAGTGGAAGGGACTTCTCCGTTTTCCTGGGCAAGGCAAGGGGCCTTTCTACCATCCAACCCAGTCCAGCTGAAGTCCACTCGATTTGCTGTTTGTTGGCCAAGCATGCCAAGCAAGAACAGGAGGCTTGCAAGGGAGGGCGACTTCAATGCAGTGCACAATCCATCTAAATTTGTTTTGTCTTTGACAACCACCGGCTGCGCATGGCCAAACAAGTGCCCCATGAGTTGCAAGAGCGAGGGCTCTGCACCCCCACAAACCGATCTGGTTGTGGTTTGCCCCATCTGCATTGGCCCCGAAGGAAAAAGAAAAGCTACACCTACTTGTGTTGCATCAATATCTTGCCCCCTTCCCACGTTCCTATCAGATGTCCACAATCTTGAAGGCTCTGACACATACCACCTGCCCTTGAGAGTGTTTTTCTGGATCCGAGCCATCCGAGCCATCTGAGTTCGACGTGACGTTCGCGAGTTCCGTCAGTGCGTCAGACGTTCTGTGCATCCGGAGGTCTCCAGCGCCAGGCGCACCACCAGGCGCCGCTCCAGGCAGGTCCGCAGCTCCAGGCGCCGCGGCAGAACGGGCTCCGGCCAGGCCTAAACGAACGGCCCAAAGAAAAGAAGAAAAAAAACACGACTCGAGAAAAACACCTTCAAATCGGGGGCGAAAAAAACGGGGAACGTCAGTGAACGATGGAGCGGAAAGTGAATGAAAGAACAACTCTTCGGGAACATCTGGAAAGGCTCGAAATGGCAAGCACAAAGTGTGGAGCAACCTCTTTCGCCTCTTTCTCTCTGCCCTGCCGAAGATCTCAATTGGGCAGCATGCGTTCAGCTGATCTAATGGCTGATAGTCCTGAGAAGCCGTACAAAGGGCAGGGACTCGCCCGGCTCGAGCCGCAGTGCGGGACTGACCTTTGGTGCCGAGATCAAAAAATGAGTTTGGCACCGAAACTTGAACTTGGCGCGAGGCAGCTGTTTCAGGAGGCGTGTGGCCTGGCTGTGTCAGTGCTCTCCAGAGCTGTACCAAGGATTGCTGTCACAGCACAACTCGGCTCAGTGCTGGGTGCAGGGCTTGTGAAACTCTCCAGCGAGAACCACCGCACGGGGTGTGACATGATGCTTTCTTGCCTTCAGGGACAAATTAGCTTCATTCACTGCCATTACTGACCATTGTGTTGTCCACGCTTTACATCCAAAGTTGGCTTGAGTCAACAAGTACCAGTGGCAATTTCTTGAAGCAAGGTAAACGCACAATAAACATATTTTTCTGCCAGGCAACGATCGCCGATCAACAGCATCGTCGCGCTGGTCCTGATTCACTTAGCAGAAGCAAGCCGCGCAAGGGGCCGAAATGAACACACATGAGGGCCGGCACGAGCCGCTCTCTGCAAGGCCAAGCATGGCTTTGGGCAGCTGCTTGGTGCGTTTCTCCTTTTTCTTAAGGCGCTGATGTTGGCCTAAAATGTTAGAAAACATGTGTGTTTCAATTACGTCAGCTGAGTGAAACCACCCCAAAATATTGGCGTAACAAAACTCTGAAAAGCGTTCAAGCACTTAGTACAATGTGCCAAACGTACCGTTAAAAAAGCTCAGTGCAAAGCAGCGCCACTTGCTTGATTCGCTTGGATCTTGAGCACGTACGCAAAGAGGAAAATGCGCAGCAGGTCTTCCCCCTTGTCTTCTCCGATTTGCTGGATCAAGTTCATGGCCTCCTCCCTTTCCTTTCGAAGCTTCAGTACGGACATGCCTCGTGCTAAAGCCTCTACCACGGGGCCATCCAAAGCCTTGCCGCTCAATGTCAGCGCTCGACTTCCAAATGTCAGCACGTCTCGTGCCCCCATCTTCTTGCAGCACATTGGTCGAAGCTGTGAGTTCCGAGGTCACAAATTTTCGCCCACTGTTGCGCTGCGTAGGCCTTCCAGAAGATTTGATGTTCTGGTCCGAATCGATATTGATGCCCTTCAGGATCATCAGCAGGCTGCACGGCCAACAGCACTTGGTACACCTTGCAAAGAAGAGGCTTAACACACAACGGTTGCCAACCAGCCCATTCCATACTTTGAGAAAGAAGCGCAGCCGCTTCATCCACATCTTGACTTGGCCTTCCATGCCCAATGGCCGTAAAGGCCATACGCAGAGAATTCTTGAAGAGTTTTTCACCAACTTCAGAAAGTGGCTGTTCTCGCTTATTTGCGTTTCGATGTGGTTCAGGACTTTGGGCCTCCGTCTCTTCGTACGCCTCGCGCATGCGAAAGTGGTCATCCAGGAGGGAAATCGGCCTGAGTCCTTTGTTGGGCCCGGACGCTCTATGTTCTCTCCGTTCTCCCTCTCCCTTTACATTTGGAGAAGTTCGTAGGCCTTCTCTTCCCCGATGCCTTGGATCAAGCTCATCGCCTTCAACGATTCCAACTCCAATACGGCCATCCCTCTTGCTAAAGCCTCTACCACCGGGCCATCCAAAGCCTCGCTGCTCAATGTCAGTTCTCGAATTCCAAATGTCACCACGTTTCGCTAGCTACCTACCCCCGACTTCTTGCAGCACATTGGTTGGGCTGTGAGCCCAGCAATTCACAAACCTTATCCCGTTTTGTAGCGCTGATAGCCGTCCACAGGATCTGGTGTTCTGCTCCAAATGGACAATAGTCCTGCCTCACTGTGTTTCTTTCCGCCTCGCCAGCTTTTCCGCACATCTGCAAGGCTGGGTTCCTTCATGGTGCGGAGACTTTGTGTGATGCTTTGAATGTTCCAATCAACTTCTGAGCAGGGTCTCCAATGTATATAGTGGAAACCACTCGAATCTTTCTTGGAATTTCTGAAACTGTAGGTCTTTGTTGAAAGACGGATGGCCTTGCTTCTTGGCAAGAAATGCTCAAGGAAAGGTATCATTGAAGTGGCTCTCATATACATGGTGACCCTCATGGGAACTGCCATACTCCGCAAAATCCACGCTGGGAGTTCTCAAGATTCCTCGCCCTCATTGATGATGCAAGGGCGTCCTTTGAAAACATTGCGCCGCATGAATTCGTCACCGCGCCACCAACAGTCACCCAAACCTTGGCTAACCCTCCAGGATGTTGGGCTGCTGGCCAAAGCAAGTCAAAGAATATCGCCGCCATTTGCGGCACAATAACCATCTCCCCGTGTCGGCAACATTGCCCTAAGGTCAGACGCATAGGTATTTGGCTGCGCGACGCAGCGTTCCCATCCAGCCAATACTAGTATCCCACACGGGGTAATGAGCATTCAGCACTACGTCCCAACAGCCGTCAACCAGACTGGGCCCAAAGCCAACGCGCAATTGCCACAGATCTGCACAATAGAGCCACGGCTTCCTCCACAGCTTCTGGACTGTCTTCAACATGCCCAATGGCACGCACACTCATTCGGATGCAATTTCTATAGTTGGCGTCGCCAAGTTCTTTGAAACATGCTGCGCTGCTTTGCGTCGGCACATGCTTGTAGACTTCTTCCCAATCACGCTTGTTCCAAGATGCTCAAGCAACTTGATACTCGGCCCCATAGCTCTCCAGAATGTTTTCTTCTGGCCCTATGTCAGGCAAAATCAGGGAAGCACCGCTGCCCATGGCTGTAGACTTTGTGCTGCTTGCAGCTGCTTGCAGCTGAAGGTTGCGGCTTGAAAATTATGCTTCAATATTTTGAGGGATGTGGGACGTCAATCAAATGGAGTCTCTGGCCTATGCCCCAAGCCTTGGGCTACCCGATTTGCAAATATTCACAGCAGCCGTGGTATTTGCTCTTGGCCCTGCGATAGAAGCAAGGCAAGTCTGCATATTGGGAAGGTCCTCAGCGAGGGTACTGACCTGTTCTTGCTGGAAAAGGAGAGCTTCCTGGGCAGCACTCTCGGCCACATGAAACTCTTGACGTGACTTGACACGCGCATCGCTGTGAAGGCGCCGACGGAGCTGAGGTTTCGCAGCACCACAGCTGGGGTGCCTGCCTCGGCTGCACTCGACATGGGCAAGATGGGCATGGGCTATGTCAACAAATGCCTCGCGGAAGACGATGAAGGTTGTAGCCTCCACATTGCGCACCTGGCCATTCAGGCGCTCACGCTTCAGAGCCCAACGCAAACCTGCCTCCACCCGAAAGTTCACAAACTTGCTGTCGCCGCAAGCGTCCCAGCACTGGAAGGAGTACTCTCCCACACTGCCTCCGACTGACCAAATTTTGGTGATTTTGCACAGCTAGATGTCTTCTGATATGAGCGGCAGCTACCTACCGAGGCCCCGCGTAACCGCCCCATGGTGGATTTGTTGTTGGGGGGGAGGGGCAAAATCGGTGAGATACCCTTTCACCATGAATGAGAGGTCGTCTGCAACACACCCTGAAAACCACACCTTGCCTTCAAGTGAGCTAGCTAAAGCAGCACTGAAAAACCTCTGTAGGGGGTGAAAAGGGCTCGTGACACGCGTTGCCTAGAGGCCGCACACGCGAATTGCCCAAGAGTGTTGCAAGCAGAAGGAAATGCTGCTGGTGGGCTAGGATATTATCATTTACTCATGCTCATGCGCGTCAAATGTCCGTCTTCGCAGGCTCCTCTTCTCAGGTGCAGCATGCAAAAACCATGTTTAGCATCTCAATCGAGCTAGGAAAAAAGAAGCAGCATCCCGCAGCGGTGGCAATCAAACCTTTCGCCTTAAAAATTGCATTGCATAACTGTCCAGAAACAATATTGGTTGCATCTCTCAGCTCTCTCAGCTCTCTCAGCTCTCTCAGCTCTCTCAGAGCCTTGGGCTCAAGTCTGGGTCTCAATGGATTTTGCATGGGGCACTCTTTAAGCAGCCGAAGGGGCACTGGAGCCTGAAAGCCGCTCCAAACGTGTTGACCGCTTCAGTTCTAACGCGTCTTGTTTCTAATTTGCGGTATTATAGACGTTGGCAGGCAACGGAACCATTCTGATTGCAAACACATGTGTTGGAAAACAAGGTCAGGGACTGCAACAGGGTGGAAGGCTGGAGAACGGACACCCAAGGCACTTCCCAAAACTGCAAGGCAGGTCCTTGTACGCATCTGCCAAAAGGTAGGCGTTCGGAATAACTTGTCTGTCCGGAATTTCATGTTATGCCCATATCTTTGGGGTGAGGATACGTGTTATGATTGCTCTTGACATCGTTCTTGCTTCTCAGGCCTACCGGCAGCCGTCCAGACCAGTGTGAGGCGCCGAGGCGGGCTTGCAGCAAATCCTGCCATGGCTTCCCCATGCCATCAATTCGGCAATCATGTACAGACTACAGATTCCCGGCACAGTATGAATTTGCCAAGCAAAAGCGCACCGTGCCGCTGTGCCAATGCACCGCTGCACGGCCACCGGAAGCCAGTGAAAGCTCCTCGAGAAAGCCCAAATTCAACCAAGTGTGTTTGCGGTACGCATGCGTCGGTGGGCTTCAGAATCCCAGAAATCCGTATTCTGTGTGCAGATGTGCCCCTAGCTCTCTGTGCGCTGTGTTTCTGATGTGCTCAGTCTACCGAGTCTACCTCACCTGGGCTCCCACACGGGAACTTCAGACCTGGCCGTGACGTCTGTGAAGTGAATCAAAGTCGAATTTTGCCTTCCCACGCGCGCAGGCCGAAGCACAAGATGTCGGCTAGTTGCGTTCACCGCCACCTGCAAGCAAACTCGAGCCAACGAGTCAAACTTTGGGAAGCTTGCGACTTGACGGCCAAGGCCAAGCAAACAGCCGAACAGTCGAACAGCATGGTGTCCAGGCCTGTTGCGGAGCTACATGTAGCACTCTCACCTCCAAACCCGCTTCCATCCGTTCTGTAAAGCGAACACCTGGCAATAGCTGCGAATGCGCAGGCTATACACATGCAGCGCCCTTTATTAAGTTACATTCAAGGCTAGGTGATTAGATGGGACGAGCCAAGGCAAACACCCACCTTGAAACATTCAAGGAGAGGTTAAGCAAAGGCAGCATCTTGAAGATTCCAAGAACTCACCCTGCAGATCTATTACAAGTGCCTAGCAGGGTTGCTTGACCTACTAGAAGCATTTCGCTGCACCGCCCTCCCAGCCTAGCGACAAGCTGTCTGGTCCCATGTCGGCTCTTCGCTGCTGCCCCTGGTCAAGCTGCTTAGCAAAAGGGTACTACTGTGAATTCCGTGTGGGGAACTGACAGACGGCCACTAATAGTCAGTTGATTTGGGGAGGCTACTTGGCTAATGGTTGTCACAACGACAGTGAGAAGCAAGTACGGCTTATGCAAATAGACAACCCACGTTATTTGTCCAGGCTGCTGACGCTGTGACCGTTTGGTTTCTCAGTCTTGGCCCCCGGGTGTAAGCCCACGGGCCACTATGGCCAAGTGGGTGGCTCGTCTTCCGCTTGTCTGCAAGCCTCCTTTGGCTCGCGGGTGAGAGCTTTCACCTGCACTTGGCCGCTGCCCAGCGCACGCAGTGAGACCGCCTGAGCACCGCGAAATGCTGGAATATCCAAATCATTGTGCGGCTCCTAAAGCTGTATACCTGCAGCTCAATTCAGAATGGCTAGAACTACCAGCAATGCGAAACGGCCATCATGTCCCTCCGCGGTCTCAAAGCCACCAGAAACATGAGCAATGCCGTCACAGCACCAGCCTCGGACACGCCATCACGAAGCCTGCACACAGTGTGGCAGTGCAAAGAGCGGCTTTGCAAACGCCGTCATGTCTCATACCAAGCAAAATGTAGAGCTGCGCTTGAAATGCATTAATGGCAACATGTATTGTTTCTCATTGCTTGCTGTTTGAAGTGCTGAGCAGCATCAAAAAGCGCCTGAAGGCCACATGAGTGGCTCTGCAATCCAGTGGCAGAAGACGAGGATGCGGGAGTCCTAGGAGCAAGGTTTATCCAAGCTAAACATGCAAAACTGCTGCATGAACCCATGAACCCATGAACCCATGAACACGTGAACACGTGAACAAACTATGCATTTTCGGGGCCCTCGGGGCTCGGAGCCCTCTCGGCGTCCACGCTTCGGGTCTCATGGGGCAGTGCCACGTTCTGGTACCCGCCGCCCCACTTCTGCGCCTCAGGTTGGCTGCCCGGCCTGCTTTTCAGCCCGGCACTGCGAGTGCGCGCCTCACGCGTCTGGTAAGCAAACTGCAAATGCTCTGAGTGGATGTGATCCTGAGGATGGCGGGGAGATCATTCGAGGAATCAACCACAGCATGCAAAAGAAACCGCAAAAGAAATCCCAGAGCTGCCGAGATGCTGCGATCCATGTCGGGCTGTGAACGACCACCGTCAGGTGTTTGCCGAGCTTTGACCTCAACCAAACATCAATCTATTGATGGGCATGCTTGCAAACTGTGCAGGTACAGCTGGATTTGCACAACCATGAAGAGCAGCTGGCTTTCAGATCCCGCTGCGTTGCCCCATCCCTCTGCGTTGCCCCAAGTGCGCAAGCCAACCTAGCCCTGACAGTAAGCTCCACACCAGGAGACTACAAGCCTCAGCAGAGCTGTTCTCCATTTCAAAATAAACAAGCACGGTAAACACCTTCGAACAATGTTCCATTCAGCGTGTTCATGCTTGCCACATCTAACTAACACACACACACACAAACACAAACACGCACAAACACATGCGCACACGCACACACACACACTCGCGCGCACACGCACACACACACATACAAAAAAAGACACTTGTAGAGTGACGCTTCACTGTAATGCCACCGGCATCAAAAATGTGTCCTTGCAAACCATGACACTGGACCTCGCAAAAGCTTGAAAGAGACGCTTTGGGTCAAGAACAGGCACCTCAATGCAGCTTTCGCGAGACTCACCAAAGACAGGAGGCTGAAGGTGCGTCTGATTTTTGCTGCTGTTCACGGGCACGCCGATGGTGACCTCCAAATTACTTCCAATTCCCGAAGCTTGCAGTGCTTCGTACATGCCCCGTCCCACCTTGTCATCTTGCCGCGGCAATGTCAGAGGTGCTGACCAGAGTTGTGGGGCGTAGAGCGCCAAGCGCCTAAGCGCCATCCGCAATGTATCAGACCATTGCTGTCCAAACACTTCTCGGCTCTGCTTTTTTACGCGTCTCTTGGACCTCACGCCTGGGAGGGTCAGCGAACTTGATTTAAGTAGAGCGCAGCTGCAATTGGTCGGGCTGGCGGCTGTGTATTTGGCCTCAGACTACAAGTCTCACTTTGTGTCACCCTTCAAGATCCCTAACACTACGCCTGATCCTGTCTGTGGGCTGGACAGCTCCCACCGGCAGCCAATTCCTAGGCTTCTCCAGCCCTGTCTGTCCCTCTTAGACTCTTTTCCAAGCCATCGTATCTGTACATATAAGAATTTCATCCTACTTATACGTACATATACATACATATATACATATATGCTAATATACATATGTATATATATATATATATGAAACGTGATCCTCATGTTAGCTGCATTTTGGCCCCACTTCCCAACAAAAAATCCAGAAGGATTGATTGGCATTCCTCGATCTATTCTGAGAATCCATGGTGGCGCCAAATTCCAGCATAAATTGGGGGGGCCAAAAAAGACACAAACAAATGCCACTCCTACCATGGTTGGGCTGTTTTTGCTTGTTTCTGTTGGTGCAGTGTTTTTGTTCTTTGGTTTGTTTGTTTGCACGTTTGTTTGTTTGTTTGATGGTTTATTTGCTTCTGCCTTTGTTTGCTTGTTTGTTTGTTTGCTTGTTTGTTTGCCTGTTTGTTTGTTTGTTTGTAAACA
>CAUJNA010000048.1:10000-170000 GCA_963377175.1 Effrenium voratum | reverse complement strand
TTCATTAATTTCATGTTCATTCATTCACATTCATACAGAAAGTGTGTACAGCATAGCATTGCATTGCAGCACAGTGCACTACGTCGCGTTACATGATATTACCTCACCTTACGCTGCCTTACATTATGCTCCACTACACTACCTTATATTACGTTACACTGCATTGCATTACATTCCATTAGATTGCATTACGTTGCATACATATGTGGTCCCCTGGATGGCCAGCTTGCTCTAGAACACTGGGAACTTGCACATCATGTGTGCTTTCTTGGGACCAATGTTCAGCCCAGCTGCAAGGGAAACAAGAACCTATATTGCTCGGAACTCTTCTCAGCAAAATGTGGTTGCCCGGAGTTCCCAACTCAGCAGATTCAAAGTGCTTTAAAGCTTGCAAGTTGGGAAACATGAAGGACATATATCTACTGGGAAGAGTCTTGGTATCTTGACTCCGGAGTTGAGGGCTCAGGCACAAAGCAAAGAGTTTAGAGGGCAAGCGTTTGAGGAGAGTCTGCAACCACTTGAAGAGCTCCAAAGCGCTATACAGCTTCTTCGGGTTGGTCTCCTGAATTCTGTTCCTGAAGCAGTTCCTAGCAACTGCTGGTTCTGCAGGAAGCCCCGGCTCAGCACAAGGCTCACTCCAAAGAGGTTGGCTGGGGTTGGTGGCCGCATCCCCGGCATCCATCCCCAGCATTTCCGGTTTCTTGTCAAGGCTGCGTATCAGGCATGACTTGATGGTAGTTAAGGCTAGCCTGCCGAGCATTTCTGGCCTCACTCGGACTAGAGCTGCCTATGGAGGGCGGGTTGGGTTTGTTTGGGGTTCATGTAGGCTCGGCAAAGGGCTGATATGCAGGATTCGGTTAAGAGGGTTTAAGGTTAACTTTGGGTCGGTGGTGGCTTGGTTGGGGCTGATTTGTGCGAGGTGTGCGGCTGGTTTAGCCGTGGCTTTCGGGTTGCTTCAGGGATATGGTTATGCAAGTTTTGGGCTAGGATTGGTGGCTTGGGGCAACGCCCCACAACCAATCCCAAACCAGCCCAAAACTTGCATAACTATGTCCCTGAAGCAACCCGAAAGCCACGGCTAAACCAGCCGCACACCTCGCACAAATCAGCCCCAACCAAGCCACCACCGACCCAAAGTTAACCTTAAACCCTCTTAACCGAATCCTGTATATCAGCCCTTTGCCGAGACTACATGAACCCCAAACAAACCCAAGACCCGCCCTCACTAAGATCTTAGCAAGCTCAACACTCACCCCAAACCAGCCCCGAGCAACCCTGAACTGCCACCAAATCAAAGCCAATAGGCAGCTCTAGTCCGAGTGAGGCCAATAATGCTGGCGATTCGGCCGGCTAGCCCGAGCAACTTACGCAACCCTGACAAGAAACATTGTTCCGTAGAATGATCCCTGGCAAATTGACCCATCCATGCGCATGTTGGCATCTCAATTGACTCCGCCTAGGATGTTTCAGAAGTTTGTTTCCGATAAATTCACGCAAGTGATCAATGGCATCTCCGACTATATAAACACATTGACCCTGTTGAAGGCACTCCTGTGCTCGCATCAACTGCCATGTGGGATCATCATGCCAGGGAAACTGCGGTCTTCCTGTGATGTGATGCTTGCGCCGTTTGAGTTGCCTCGGACATCTGTCTTGAGTCAAAAAGGCGCGCTGCATCGCGCATTGGTGCATCTAACGCTTTTGGCGAGAAAAGCTCTGCTCATGTTAAGTATGCAAACCCACCGGCAAAGTATGCTTGGGATTCCAACTACGTTTCTGTCCTGTTTATACCTGACAATCTTCTCTTTGTTGAAGAGCGCCCCGCAGAAGTGAAAGAATTCTATACAGCTTGCTGGTAAGTGCATGCTTTAGTCATTGGCTGCGCTGAAATTCTCTACAAGTCTTACCTTTGTCAAACAGGTGTCTTTGGCAACCCTGCAAAATTCTCAATCCACAGCTTGCACAAGGTTATCCTTTGGGACACAAAATCAGCACTCGCGAGGTAATTCGGAGGCAGGGCAATATGCATATATATATATATATATATATAGTAGTAGTTTAATACATATATATATATATATGTATACGTGTGTGATATATACATGTATATTATTATATGTATATATATATATGTATATATATCCACTCTCTGACTGCACACTGGCAATCATGCGAAGCAGTCAAGGAGCCCTAGTCCACTGCCTTCCAGCACCGCTCACCTGCCCCAATCTTGTGTGCTTGCAAGATCATTGCGCTGCCAAACTTCCCCGCCGCCCCTCAAACTGAAAATCGTCAAACGGACACCACGCACACAATTTCACGTAACATGAACTGAATGCAAGGCTGCCAACCCAGCCCCAGACCAGTCTGCCTCACACCTGCAAGAAACTGGCAATGTGGAGACCAGCGTAACCTCACAGAAAGCAACGCGCATAAGATTGCAACAGGGGCTTTCTGTTTCTTGCGGCAGAAAGAAAAGTCATGGCAAAAAGCAAAAAAACAACTCCTTTGGGCGCCCAGCTGGTGCACATAGGCGGATAGTGTAGAGCGCTGCGTGCAGCTCCTCAGGTAAGAGGACGACAGGACGACAGGACGACTGGGAAGAAAGGAGCATTGAGAGCATTGACGCGTCTGGGCTAAATGCGTGATGGGGGATGAGCTCGGTCTGCCACTCAATGCCTAGGGCATTTGAAAACCGAAAATCCTGCGAAGGTATCTGCGCATGCTGTCGGGATATTGGGAGTGGTGGGGAGAGGGGGTCGGATTCGGAGCCTCAGGGATCCTGCATTTCAGGTGGGACGCAGCTCAACATGAGCGTCAGTCTATCCAAATTCAATGGACTACTCTGCCGAGCTCCACATTGGACTATCCTCTTGTGTGAGGCATTAATTGCCAGCTAAGCCCACCTCAGCTGTGCCGCTCCCTACAAAGAGGGCGGCTCGCAGGCCTGTTGCCCAGCTGAGCTCGTCTCTGGGAGCCCGGCTGAAGACAAAGGCCTGCAACTTGCAAGAGGGTGAATCAAGCAAAGTCTCCTACTTCTTCAGATGGAGTAAAACTCCAAGCACAAGTGACCGGCAAGTGCAAGCATTGCCTCGTCAGATCGCGGACACTCGCAAATGAAGTGGCCAGCCTGGCTCATGCACCATGCATGAGGTAACTTGCGAGCATGGCCCTGTCAGACAGACATGCTTCAAATGCATGCTGGATATGCGGATTCTCAGCGCTGGTGGCACAAGCTTGGCCCTTTGCAGCCGGTGGATGACTGCCTTTCAATTCCAACCTGCCGGTGCCGCTGATCTCTTGCCCAGCTCTTCAAAACGGAAGTCGCCGCTCCAGCCACCTCAAACAATTGAGGATTCTTCTCCGTGTACTTTCTATGCATTCTGCATCCTTGCTATCCGTGACCCTGATTGTACCCCCAATGCTCACAAAGCCGAGCTCCAGGCCCTGAGCGAGGACAGACAGAGCACCACGCAGAGTGACAGGCAGCGCGACGCAGCCGTCGGGAGGCACCTGATTCGGCTAAAAGTTGTGCGTCTCACTACCGTGACGTTCCTAACCAACGCTCCTGGCCTCTTCTGCCATCTCCTGACCGGCTGACCGATCCGTACATCCGCTACATTCAATGAGAGAATTCACTAGACAGGGCGGGTGTCTTGCGTGGTAAACTCTGAAAGTCCTGGGCATTCACGCTTAGTCGCACCTAGCCGAGTTGGTAAATTGCGCGACCCGTCTATTGAGTCCAGCTTGTGCAATGTGCAGGCGCACGGGAACATTGAGCTGGTTGATGACCCGAGCAGGCGGCTCCAGCAGCAGCATCTTGTAGTCCTGGGTTAAGCCCAGGCGATGCCGCTAAATGCCTCATTGTTTGCTCCACCAAATAAACGCAATGCACGCCTCTTTGGCCTGCACGCGGCACAAGAAGTACGGCGGCAGCAAAAGCTTGCCTGATGGTTGCAAAACGGCACAGTTTGTAGAAACGTCGCAGTTGTCCATCCTGTGGCCCAAGCCTCCAGCATCAGCTGACTGCCTCCGGGCACGTTCGTGTAGTGAAGCTATTGGTTCAAGCAACTGCAAAAATGGCTCAGCCTTCCAGCGCCCTAATTGGATTTCAACGCAGATTCGGGACATGACATCATGAGCCAAGCTGGAAGGCTTCATCCTTGCTTAGCGCCTTAAAGCGGGATGGCTGGCGGCGCGGCCCAGGCCCTGATTGCACAGCAGCATCGACTCTCATGTTCACAAAGTCTCACAGAGCTGCGACCCGTACCCGTTACCAGTTGCCCAGTACCCCCTGCCAGCCTTGCGTCGGCCCATTGCCTGCAACACACCACAAAGATACAACAAAACTAATGAGCACCTGCGTTTCTCTGACATCTTTTTTCAGCGCTTAAGCTGTCGCATTGCCTGATGTGCCAGCTGTTCCTGCAGCCGCAAGGCAAACGGCAGACCAAACGCTTGGCAAGAATGCCTGAGAAGCTGTGGTGCCTATCAAATCTGTGTTGGAGTCAGAATAATATGACTTATGACTTATGACGTTTCAATGGTACTACCTCACAAAGCATTCAAGCGGGCAAAGCATACAAATGTAAAAGCAAAATGAAATGCGTGCAACAAATGTATAAATGTGTTGCCTGTTCGCTGGAGCTGCGCACGCTGCGAGCAAGGCTGCCTCCACACACCACCAGCTGTGCAAGCAACGCTTCACGCTGAATTTATGACCTGTCTGCAACTTGAACAGCCAATCTGCTCCCAGCCAATCTTCTCCCTAAAGTCGATTGGCACCCGACTAGCAGCGTTGATACCGGAAGCAGTTGATCATTATCAGCATGTCTTTTGTGACTGCATCTTCTTGTTGGCGTACGCAAAGGCTTCCTGCCTGATGAGCTGAGCGCGTAGCCCCGTCGGCCAACACGATCCAAGGAGATGCCCTCCACCTGCCCAGGTTGGCATGGCATACGCACAGATCGCACTAGCAGTACTGACTTGGAGCTTGAACACGCTGATGATGACAGTGCAGCTACCCTGTTCCCTTGCACCTGTTCCCTTGCACAACGGGCATGCAAGTGAACCGAAAATTGAACTGCATCCTTGCAGTGTGTGTGTGTGTGTGCCAAAATTCAAAACTGAATGCTGTCAAAACGGGGCCACAACGTGAGGAACTCAGCATGCTCCACGTTGCACGTCGCGCCCTCCCGGGAGACATGCCTCTGCGAAGACCCGGCTACCTTCCACCCTGGGCATCGTGCAAAATGCATAGTGCAGGAAATGGCTGTGTTCCAGCGGTTGCGACATGTCTCTGCCGGGGCTTTTCAGTCAAGGTACTGCACGGCCACAAGCATCCGCTCCTGCAGAACTACATCCTGGCGCACATTCAGTTTACGCCGCAAATACCGAGCAACCCCAGCCGCTTGCCAGCCGAGCTTGCAAGCTCCCGTCTCCTGCTTAGGATTCTCCAGGCGGCGCTCTGTGTGAGGTTGCAGCCGCAGCCTGGGATGTCAAACTCTGAGCATGATGCAACCTGAAACTCCGGGGGGGGGGGATAGTTTTGCCATTTGGCGCAAATACTTATCTGTCCGCCGTTTCTCGAACAAACCGACGTTTGCCTAAAAAAACTGCCGTCACTTCGAAGGCCGGCCAATGGTCGGGAAAAGTTGCCCTTTGGACGGGTAAAATTGCCGTTTGATTTGGCAAGCGACCACCTGAAGTGCTCAACTTGCAAAAGTGCTGCTTCGCCGAAAAAGCGCCATCTCGATGGAAAACATGGCTTTTAACCAAACAGCAGAAACAGGTACCCTCACAGAAGCAACGGGAATGCCTTTTTCCTGCCCTCTGAACTTGACATTGCGAGGAACCAGGAATTCACGCATTCCCCGGAGTTTCCGGCCTTGTGTCATCTGGAAGCCGAAGTGTCACTGGCACCGCCAAATCGTTACCTGTGCGTTCGCCGCGGGAAACCGCGAATGCGCCCTGGCAAGTGCTTGCTCGGGGCATCCTGCACAAGAGGGCATACCAGACAAATTCAGAGCTTTGTAGAGTCAATTCAGTTTATGCAGCCGAATAAATTTCCGCCCGGGCGCGAACGACATATGGTGAGAACGTCGGCAGTGCAGTCTGAGTCGTTTGCTTGACTCTCTTGCTGGCAAGCATTCATTTGCACAATGCATACACAACTCTAGGGGTGTGGCTGCAGTCGCTGGCGAGAGCCATGGTGCGCTGAGTGTGGGCAAAACTCGCCAACACAGTTCTGAAATATTCCTGTCATCGCGGAGTTTATGTAAAGACATGTGCGCAGACAGTCAGAACTGTCAAACTCAAAGCGGAGGTCAGCTAAGACGGGCCAAGTAACAGCAGCATGTAGTCTTGGCTTTCGATGCTCAGCGTGTCACGTGCCAGCTCCTGGCATTTGAAGTGCGCGAAGGGAACTGCTGTCATTGCAACCTTCCAAGCAAGGCGATTTGCCGGGTCTGCAGCGTACTTGCACAATGGGAAGCTTGTGCCAGCCGTTCCTGTTCACTGCCGGCGCTCTTACCTCAATGCCGCACTGCACGCTGTAACTTTCACGCTCATCAATCAAGCTGCCCTATCAACACTACAAGGACATGGCATGCTTGATTCTGACGATATGCGCATTGTTGGCACAAAAGAAGCCAAGTCACATACTATCTTCATGCCCCATTTCCTGGTGAACGGTTCGACTACCAGTGTGCATGAACAAAGCGGCCCTCGGCCCATGAAGCCGGAATCGAATTCCATAGCAAGCTGTGGACTGTTATGAAGCCAACAACAAATCCATGTCTCCTTGACTCACCTGCCCCCTCCAGCAGCGGCTCCCACAGGGATGTCAAGGGGTTGAATAGCCTTGGGCCATGACGCAACATCATCCTGCTCCTCAAAGGAATCGAAAATTGAGCTACAGTGTTACAATGTGCCAAAACAAATGCCATGCTGCCAAAGGCTGATCTCGGCCCGCACGGTCAAGCGCTTCTCACGGCTCTGCCAGCGTAGGAACTGCAGATCCGAGCCCTGCAGCTCAAGGAAGGGCACACCTCGGAGGTCAAGGTTTCTTCACGCAGACTTGTACACAGAGTGCTTTGTGCACCTCACACCGGTTCAAATGTCAAACCTTGTTAGGTGTAGCTAATATGCAGCCATATGCATGACCAGCCACGGGATCCAGAGTTGTCCTCGCTCACCAAAGTGAGCTTCGCCTGGCTGAAGTTGAACCTGCCAAAGGTCAAGACATTGCAACCGTTGAGAGAAAGAAGCGCGTCGATTGACTCCTAAGAAGCATGACGGCGACATCAAGCCCTTGCCCCCAAGCAAGCTGCGGAACTTGCAATATAAGCGGACTCCACAGCATGTATCCAAATGCAATCTGCCTCAGGGTGCTCTCTCGACTTTGCCGCTGAGTCACTCTAATGCATCCTCCGAGTTGCTGCCACCGTTCGCCTCAGCCTACCAGCGCAATGCTTGAACACTGCTGTTTTCCTTTGGCACGATGAGCCTGCCTTCTCGTCCATGCCCCAGGCACGCTTCACACAGGCCACCCAAAGCCACAGGTCCCGGTTGGTGAGGTTTAAGGTCAGCTCCTTCAAGGAAACTCAAGACTAGAGCCACTCGAGTCACTAGAGTCACTAGAGAACTGTTCTCAAGCTTGAATAGAAGACTTCCTTCCGCGTATGCAAGTTGTCTCGTTCCAGGCCTTGCAGCTTAGCTGGCGAGCTGAGGTTTCTGGGCCTCGGATTACAAAAACCCAACGGGCGTAGCGTGGCAACACACTCTGCGCCAGGCGTAGCGGTTGCAGCATCCGCGTCAATTGGCAAATTCCCTGGCCAAATTTCCTGCCTTGTGATTGGGAGGCATTGGCGACTTGAAAGACCTGGCATTCAGCAGGACATGGGGGCATTTTGTCAAAGGTCCGCAAACTCCATGATACAATCTGCCAAGGCACCATGTCGTGGGCCTTGGCCAATGATGCTCGGCATTGCTCGCGGCTCTCCAGCTCCTGAGATCGAGTCTGCTCGGCAGAGGCCCACAGAACAAATAGATTCAGCATGATTCTACATGACTCAGCCCTGAGAACGTTCACCTGCCGCACCCAGAACAAAGCAACTCCGCTGCAGTTTTATTCAGGCGGGCTACCAGCACACCAGGCCACCCCTCGCAATAGAAGACCTCTGGCGCGTCGAAGTTCATAGACCACTTCCTCGGCATGGAATCTAGAAGCGTGCAAGTGTCAGCGCGAACTCCTGATTCGCTGCAATGCAAGAAAACTAAGGCAACTTGCTGATCTTAGACATGGTCCTTTCCACAAGCCGGCCCTGCCCCACATTATCCCAGTCACCAGTCTGGTCCGAGATGCTGCAGCTGTGGGCAAGACTGCAAGTGGTACCTTGACTTGCTCAAGCACGCAAAAAGCTAAAGCTGCTGAATGGAAGACAGCTGCGTTATCAAAACAGGGAAACATGTTCATTTAAAAAGCATGCAAAATAGCTGGGCAAACTTTGACTTTCAGATATGACCTGCTGCCACGAGTACTTCAGGTTTGTCAGCACCGAGATCAAGGGGGCATCTTGGACCTGGAGTTTGAGTGTGCCCTCGAGAAGTGCACGGCTCTCCCCGCATGCTGTTGATGCAAAGCAATTGTCCCAGTCCTCCGGCTTCTCTACAAGCATCACGAGAGCATCATGCCTGGGACACAAGCCACGAACAGGCCACGAATTGTCAAAAACACTCCACAGGCCACCAGCTTCCACTAACAAGTTTCTGACAGGGTGGCAGCCACGCGCATCTCGTTGCAGGGCCTCACATGGCGTGCGTGCGCAGATTTTGGGAAGCACCTAGCTTGAATGCCTGGCAAACGCAACAAGTGGGAGCTTGCCCAGCCTTTCACCTACAACAAGGGGTGGTGCAAACCAGGGCTGCGGAGGAAACCTTGGCTGCGAAAAGCGCATTTCCGCACGGCCCCCACTGCATGACATCTTCCAGTTTCAGTCAGCGTCAGCCAGGTGGCATCCAACTCCAAATCCGCCGCAGAAGGGGCATCTGAAGGAGCACCCGAGGCCGCCAGCAGTGAATCTGCGCAATCCAAACGCCCAGTCAGCACACGACATGGACGAGATAGACCAGGATGCAAATGCACAAGATGCACAACATCATGTGCATGTGCACAATGCACAGCATGATGCGCGTGATGCATGAGATGTACAAGATGCACACGATGCACCAAACGCAGATACTCCTTGATTCACAAAATGTATGTGTGTGTGTGATTCATACGATGGGCAAGAATGCCACGGATGCACATGATGCCATCGAATCATGCACGTGATGCACATGGCGCACAACGCATGAGGTGAATGGCACACACCGTACTGCCCAATATACACAAAATGCATCACATAAACCACATGCTGAAAAGATTGCAGTAGACAAGCAACATGATCGAAATGTAGACAATCGAGATGCACAAGGTGCAAAAGCCAGCGTCACCAAGCCGGATATATAAATGAGTCCGCCCTGGTTTTTCACTGTGCGTCATAATGCTGCCTCAAAGCGTTGGCCATCGGAGTGGTCTGTGACGTACTCTCCGTGCACGAAGGCGGAACCCTGACATAACTTGCAGCCCGCACTTCCCTGGTCAAACATGTGTGGCCAGCACTTCTCTGTCCTTGCGGCCAGCACGTGCAGAAGCCTTCAAGGCACGAATCCAGTTTGTGACACACGCAAGGCCCTGGAAAGCCAAAATCTCGCGCCTTTGGCAAGGGCCTCTTGCAGAGAAGCTGGCTAAAGGGCACCAGCGGACTGGTGCCCAGTCGGGCCTGCATTTGACATCTCTGGCCACGGGTCGTCCAGCCGATTCACTGGCCTCCCAAAGACTAAAGTTGATCATAGCACGGGGGGCTGCGTGTTTCTTCACCTCGGATATGTTGCGGTTCTCTGATTCTCTGACTGGCTGTGTCAATAGCTCGCCACCTCCACCAACAGCTGCTTTGCGCTCAGCTCTGCAAGGCTGTCCTCTCTTTCCTGCCAGATCTCAGCAAAGCCCATTTAGAAAACATGCTTGGAGGTAATGGTACAAGCAATGCGGTATCGACCTGAATAGACTGCCTCCCAGACAAGCGATCAAATTCTGCAACTGCCTGGCCTGCATTCTCAGCTTAAAGTTCCGGAAGAGAAGCCTCTCCGGGCACAGCAGTTCGATGATTGTTGCCAATGAGAAGCGGTTTTGGTGTTTGTGGGAATCTGCGCAGCCAAGCATACAAAACACTCGTGCTAAGCAAGAACTTGCAAACGGCATTTGTGAGGAAACTAGCAGCCAACAATGGCGAGGAATTCTCTGTAAATCAGTAGAACGCCCAGCATGCGCATGTCTCAAGGTGTGGGTTCATTGACTGTTTGAATTTGGGCGGGCAATAAAGAAGCACCAGCACAAATTAGTTCGCAAACAACTTGCTGGAACCTACAATTGCGCTGTCAAATCCTTGGAAAACGCATGGATGCATCAAGTCGTTAAATAGATAGTTGGAATGTGGATCCCAGGCACACATCAATTAAACCGACAAATGTGCTGAATATTGCTAGGGTGGCCAGGAAGGCAGCACAGCTCCAAACAAAAACATGCGCCGGATACTGCACTGTGCTTCCGAAATCTTTAGCGAACGGTGAAAGGTGCTTCAACATTGCAGGCAAAACACAGAATGTACCTTGTCCATGTCTGTCATCCCGGAGCCGCACTGCCGGTACAGCCGGCAGCAGAAACGACGGGAGCACCGCGAGCGCGCATCTCGGCTACAACGCCGCAGTAAGGCCTAAGACCGCCCAGCCTTATGCCGCGCCCGGGGGCAGAACGGCACCACAGCTGCAGCGCTTGCACTCCAACGCCACGAACACTTCAGAGCGATGCGCGGAGCGGACGATTAGGAGCTATTAAAACTAGTCTCTACGCTGCAACGACGACTGCAGCCAATCGTAGCAGATGCTAAGATGGCACACCTCCTTTGTGGTAAAGTTATAGACATCTTTACGAATCATGCTGCTGCGTACCTGTGCGAAAAACAAGAAAACAAGAGTCGCAACCGTTTCAAGCCGCCAGCTTCTATGTGGAGGTTGAACCACCGGCTTTCCCCGATGCGCCAAAGAAAAGAAGCTTGCTGGAAGCGTCTGGCCATCGGCCTTGATCTGGCCGTCGCATCAGAGATGCGCCTGGGCATGCTCGACAGTGCCTTTCAGCACCACGTCATTTCGCGGGACAGATCAGAGTTTCGCGGAACGAACTTTTGCTTTGCGGGACAGAGGCATTGTTTCTCGGGGCGGAGTCATCATTTTGCTTTGGTCTTCTGAGGGACGGTGCCAAGTGCTAAGTGCTTGAGAAAACATGTTGCTTCATGGTAGATGCTTCAAAACTTGCAGGCCAGCAATACTCTGGTGAGAAACAAAAAAACAAGTCCAAATGAAACAAAACGTGCTGGAACGTGCAACTGTGCCTGGTTGGGCCGAGGTGGGCAACGTGAAGTGCTTACCATTTCCCTTCAAAGGTGGCTTGAACTTCAACCTCCAAGCAAATTTGAGAACGACCGCCTGTAACATGACAAAACAACTAAGACATGCTTGGATACAGTGACACAATCAATGAGGTTTAACCACACGAAGACAGAGCAAACGTGGTGCAAATGTTAACGGAGTAATAGGCGCCAAGGCACTTGGAATTCAATTCAAGTCAGCAAGAAACAGGTGTGAATGACTGAACCAGCTTCATGTGTAGGTCTATCTGCTTCCTGCTTCCTGCCTGAAGACCAGCCACACCGGAAATTTGCCAGGACGTTGGAGCTGTGCTGGCTCTGGGAGGCTCTGTGGCACCACATCAGGGTCCACACCTGCCACCTGAGCACAGCTGGCTATGAAGCAATGTGAGCATCCAAGCTTTTCTTTGGGCGCACGTTCCGCGCAAAGGCAGAGCGGAGCAAGGCAAGGCCTCACTCCAAGAGCACAAAAGTTCAAGGATCAAAGCTTGAAGACAAAGTTTGCCTCCTTACATTCGTGTGCAATGTGAAAATGCTGGAAGCACTTGCAGCTGGGCCGCTACGGGAACTCAGCTGCAGCTGCACCATGGGCGCGCGCCAAAGCACATGCATCGGCAAGGGCGGTACGCGGACCTTGGGACCGGCAAAACCTAAGACCAAAGGCCTGCGAGCACACCCCGATGACGCGAGCAATTCACCTGCCTGAAGATTCAAGTCGATTTGGACAGTCATGTCCTGCAATCTCAAACAAACTTGTGGACCCTCTCATCACGCAGCGCAGTCACGTTGCTGGAGGGGGCAGTGTTTATCAAAATGATCTGCATGTCGAACAGCTTGGATGTCAAGGCAGAAACAAATGTTGACCAATGTCTTGCATGATTTGCCGACGATGTTGCATCCGTTACCCAAAGCCATGCTAGTTACTGGTGCGTTGAACACACAGTACCCTGCCTGCGCAGCAAGCATCTCTGGACCGTCAACCTCCGAAATGCTCGCCTGAGGCTCTGAGTGCACGGACCGTTTCATTGGATCCTGTGCCCCCTTTATTCCTCATCACCCGCTACCCTAAACCCGTCCTTCTCAAAATGAAGCGCGAGAGCATCTACGAGTCCTTGGCGGCCTTGACGGCGGCAAGGGCCATTGCTTGCAACCAGGCGCCTCAGACTCGAGTCATTGGAGAATTGCATGCAACAGACTCGTGACAATTAAACTTGTGCCTGCGGCCCCCGCTTGGCTTGAATCTCTACTGCTGGCTCTTGGTCCTTTCCACTCGTCTCCAGTGGAATTGAGATGACTGGATTCTCAATCGAGACGTGCAGCCTGCCGCAAATGAACACCATGACAGACGCTGTTGCACAGCAACAAATGCGTGACGTTCCAAGCCACAGCAAATGCGCCATGTTTGAAAGTCGCTAATTGTAGGTAGAGTACCTGCTCACCCAGCAACGGGGCCCTTGTTCTAGCCCTCGTGTTGGGGGAAATTCAAGAGAGGCTGACACACATTAGGCTTCAACAAACAACAACAATGTTCAACATCATGGACTAGTTTCTCTCCATGTTACAATTGTGGACATGTCCAATGTGACAATATGAGATTGTGCAATCAGTGCACCGAGGAGGTGTTTCGGGCGGGGACTGAGACCTGAAGATTTCGGCCATGAAACTACTGCAGCAAAAGTGCAACAGTGAAAACGGAATTCGGTTGCCCAATTGTCTTGAGAAGTAGTGGCGCGTCTCTTGCAGGACTTGCAGGTTGACTTCCCACTTGCCTCGTCAAAGTGGGCACCTGCCACGGCTCCGCCTGCCGCACAGCCTGCCAAGTGCACCAGCAAAACCAACAACACCTCGAAACATGGACATCCGCCCATCCGCCTTCTCAGCAGCCTCCCACGCAGCCCTCTTTGCAAAGTCTCCCTCTGCCAGCTCCATGAAGAGCTCCGCAGCCCGGACTTTGGGAATCTGGGCAACGCTGGAGCGCAACACCAACGACACAGAGGTCGGAAGCACGCGCAGGAAAAGGGCACGGCGGTCCTCTGTCGGGAGCGCTGCGGGCGCCTCTGCGTCCTGCTTGCACAGGTTGAAGGCCGATCTAAGTCTAAGTGGTTTGTGTGCCATATGGGCCGGTTTCTGACTTTTGAGCGCCTCTCTCAACAATTCCCAACTTGCGCAAGTCCTCGATGCTCATGAAGGACGCTACACTGTCTGTCTCCTCATCCGTGCTGTGAATCAGTCGACAGCGAGGAGCCAAGAGCCATGTGCCAAGGTGACACTCCATTGTTTACCAAACGTTTCACCAGCAAGCAAACGTCTGACGGCCTCCAGCAGTTCTGAAATGCAATCACGCGTAAGGGGCGAGTCAGGAAACAGAGTCAGGAAACGGGTTGGACGAAGTCAGGAAACTGGTGGGTCCAAGTCCGGAAACAGGTTGGGTCGTGTCAAGAAATTGCGATTTTGTGATTCTGATTTACAATCACGCACATTGTTCGTCATTTGCTTTCTACTGAGGGGGGACCACCCCGCTTCCTTGTAGAAACGTCAAAACCTAAACCTAACCTTCAGAACGCTAAACCTAAACCCTGAGAACCCTAAACCTCAGCCCTAAAAACTTTAAACCTAAACCTGAAAAACCCTCAACCCAAACCCTACAACCGTAAACCGAACCCTAAACCTAAACCCCTAAACCCTAAAAAGGCACAATGCACGCCAGCATCACGCATGTCTCTTCATGCCTCTCCTCTCCCCTGATTCGAACAGCTTTGCACGCCAGGTTGTTCCCTTGATCCGAGCCATGACGATATCAAGGAACGATGCGCGAAGCACGCGTCAGAGCGCAAAGTACGCAGTGCCAGACTTGCACTCCAGCATCACCGCCAATTCAAAGGCACTGACCGCATCAGTTCCGAATCGCGTCTCCTGACTCACGTTTCCGCGTTTCCTGCCTCACATTTGCTGCTGTGATATAAATAGTTATCACTTTCATTCTGGACTTGCCTCCAATTGTTTCTTGACTTGCCCCTGTCCATTTCTTGACTCATGTTTCCTGACAGGGTCAATTGTTTCTTGACTCGGTCTAGTCTCAACGGGTAAGGGGCGAGTCAGGAAACAGAATCAGGAAACGGGCTGGACGAAGTCAGGAAACTGGTGGGTCCAAGTCAGGAAACAGGTTGGGTCGTGATGCGATGTTGTGAGTCAGGAAACGGCCCCGGAAACGACAGGAACAGCGTGCCTGGGCCCGAAGTTTGGAGTCAAGTGAATAAGGTTTCGTGAGCCAGGAAACGACCGTGAGTCAGGAAACGACGCGGAAACGACAGGAACAGGGCCGTAAATTGGCTTCTTGGCTCTCGTTGTTGTAATCGCGCAATGTAAAAACTTCTTTGGACGTGTATTTTTCTAATGGGGGGGGCTGCGCCCCCCCCACCCCCCCCCCCGCTTCATTTACAATCACGCACATTGTTCGTCATTTGCTTTCTACTGAGGGGGGACCACCCCGCTTCCTTGTAGACGCTGAGAAACCAAACCCCCAAACGTCAAAACCTAAACCTAACCTTCAGAACGCTAAACCTAAACCCTGAGAACCCTAAACCTCAGCCCTAAAAACTAAACCTGAAAAACCCTCAACCCAAACCCTACAACCGTAAACCGAACCCTAAACCTAAACCCCTAAACCCTAAAAAGGCACAATGCACGGACAAAGCATGCAGTGGCTTCTGCATCCCCCTTTGCATTGCGGCCAGCATCACGCATGTCTCTTCATGCCTCTCCTCTCCCCTGATTCGAACAGCTTTGCACGCCAGGTTGTTCCTTGATCCGAGCCATGACGATATCAAGGAACGATGCGCGAAGCACGCGTCAGAGCACAAAGCACGCAGTGCCAGACTTGCACTGCAGCATCACCGCCAATTCAAAGGCACTGACCGCATCATTTCCGAATCGCGTTTCCTGACTCACGTTTCCGCGTTTCCTGACTCACGTTTGCTGTTGTGATCTAAATATTTATCACTTTCATTCTGGACTTGCCTCCAATTGTTTCTTGACTTGCCCCTGTCCATTTCTTGACTCACGTTTCCTGACACGGTCGATTGTTTCCTGACTCGGTCTAGTCTCATGCAATCGGGTCCACATCGGCAAGAAATCGAAGGGCGCTGCGTCACTGCGTCACGCAAGTGGCACGCAAGTGATCGAAGTCTGGATTGGTTTTTGCTCTCTCCGACTCTCCGCTCCTCTTCGCTGCTCTCCAGCTGGATGCCCTTGCGACGCCCTGCTGTCAGCGCCGGCAGGAAGGAGCCGAAGATCTGGCCGAGTCGAGCCGACTCGCCGACTCGCCGACTCGGCGACTCGGCGACTAGTGGCTCTGGGCATCGCACCCACTGCCAACACTTCACAAACTTCTGCCCCATGTACTGCAAGTGAACAGACCTGTGCACGCATTGGAGCAGGGGGTTGGGCTATCATGTTTGGTGGCCTGAAGGCGATGGATACCAGGGTGTGGTAACCTAAACATTGCAAGTCTATCCGTCGGAAAGCATCCCTTGAATGCTCAGCCCATATGTGCAAGCCTCGCCTTCAAAGTCTGGTGAGGAGAGTGTAAAAGTGCCTAGCATGAGACAAAAAGAACAACAGTGGCAGCTCAAACGAGGTTGCGAAGTGCGATCGACTCGATCTGTGCCCCCCACGTGCGCGGATCTCCATGAGGTAAGTCTCCTGCTCGATTACCCTTCCAACCCCTTTTGACCCCTTCGGCCCTTTCGACCAGCTCCGCGCCGAGGCCCAGACCCCAGACTGCACCGAGAGAATCATGGGGCACTGTGCCGAGGAGCAGTCCTGGCCCCAAAAAAGGGTGCGGTGCGTCAATGAGTCAAGCACTCAAGCTGCTCAGAGCGATGTCCGGCCTGAATGCTGAAATCCCGGAAGGAGCTGTTGAAGCTGACAGTCTCCTGACCCATTTAAGCAAGAGACTCTTCATGAGCAGTCGGGGGCTGCCACCTTTTCAGATGCTAAAATAGTACGGTCCTGATGCAAGTCGAGCAAGATCTGGGACCTGGACATGATGCGAATCTGTCAATCGCCAGGATTTTGCTAAGGCCACGGCTGCTTCATTCGTGACTTTGCGAAGAGGTTTCCTGTGACCTGAGCACGGTCCAAGAAGAGAGCGAGAAGTTCAAAAAGGGTGCAGCTTTCACTAAGGCGCCGGCCTCATCCACCCATTGCAGGAAGCCCTCTTCCACAGAAACCCTGATCCTGCAGGCTGTGCCAGTAAACCAGCAAGCTGGTTCAACAGGATGACTCACGAGACAGAAAGAACAAAGCCAGGCGTAGGCAAGCTCGGAACAGCAGGAACACTCGGAGTGTCCTCCACAATAGAGGGTCTCCAAGCAGAGCTGGCGTGTTACCAGGGGGCGTCGTCTTGGCAAAGCCTTGCGTGGCGCTCGTGTGCGCCGGCAAAAAGGCATCCAATGCTGTCACCGGCGGCGAACGAAAGCAGCTTTCTTTGAACCGAGGCAAGAAGCTGATGAGCTCGCGGAAGTGCATTGGTGAAAAAAGAAAGCGGACATTGCCCAGGTTGAGAGCAACCCTGGCAGGGCAATGGCCATCTTGGAGTGACTCTGAGGAGAAACCTTTGTACTCTTTCAGTCAAAGTGTTCTCTCCCTGCCCGGCCTGAGCTCCGCAGACTCGGCTTCTCTCAGTCTTGCCTGGCACACAAAAATTCATGGTCAGGGAAGAACGAACTGAGAAAGACTGATAATTACAGGCATATTGAAGCAAGAAATCCCCCGGCAATGAATTAATACGCAAGAATATGGCCTGCTCTTCCCAGGCAGCCACCAGTGAGAGCCCAACGCTCTCCTGCCAAGGGGTAGGTTTGCTTGAGAGGAAAGCTGTTCTGGACGCGCAATGTGCAAACGCGAGCAAAGAAAGCATGGACACCAACATGAAGCAGAGAAAGCGAGCGAAGGCAAGATTCAAAGGCGAAACAGCGACGATGACATCTGCAACATGCAGCTGCTTGCCTTCTCTGTGGGCTTTGCCAAAACCAGGCTTCCCAGGCTCCTGGCATGTCAGCGCGCGGAACTGACGGTACCGAGCAACAAAGAGCTGGTCAGCTGCACCTGTCTGACATCTCCAGGGAGCTCAGCTTCAAATTCAGGCCTCAGTTGGAATGAGAAGGTGTTTGGCCCATTTCTTTGTGAAGCTCAATTGCACATTTTTGAGAAAGGGGCAGGCATAGCCAGTGAAAAGCTTGAAGGACAGGACCTAGGGCGCTAGGCACGCTGTGCCTAAGAACACCAAAGGCCTCGAGTTGCTGAGAGTCGCACTGCAGGCCCCCGCAGCTCAAGTGGCGCTGGGGTGGGCAGGCAATGGAAGTGGATTGATAGTACACCTCAAGGCACCAGGACTCCATAGCAGCTATGGCTTTTGAGTTTCAGAGATTTCAGGTCTCTGAGTCTCTTCCTTCTCAAGCGGCGCCACCCTGAGCTTCTAGCCGACCTGCAACTCAAAGCTCATGCTGCTCTGGCCAGCCCAGGGATCCACGGTGTTCTCCTGCAGGCTCTGGCTATGACACCAGACCCAAAAATTTAGCCGCTTCATTCATATCGTTTCTTAAACCATGGTTGCATTGCAAGCTCCTCAGTCTGCGGAGCTCTTGGGAGCGGCGTCAAAGGCTCCTTGAGCGCATGGGCTCAGCACGGGTTGGACTGCGTTTTGAGACTTCCCCCCTTCCTCTGCTTCGGCCTCAGGCTCAGGAAGCAATGGGCGCGGCGACTTCTCTGGGAGGCCTTGCAAATGCTGCTTTTGCAGAAATGAAGTGCCGACAGTGTCAAGAGAGTGCCAGAATGACCAGAGAGCAAAGTGCCCCAAGCGCCAAAAGCGAGAAGTGCCATTGCTCTGTTGCATCCGAAGTATAAAAGCAATCGTCATGACATGCCTTGCCTGACATGGCACTCATAAATCGCACGCGCTTGAACGTCGACAGCGGGCTGCCTGCGGGCAACGCCCACTCCACCTCTCCGCTGACACCGAAGCACTGTCCTGAAGAAATGCTGTCCTGCTGGCTTGGAACCTCGGACTAATCAAGTGAGGGTGTGAGGGTGCAAGGTGAGTAAGTGCGGGCGGGTGGGCGGGCATACGCGCAAATACTTGGAAGTGCACCCAGACCTTCCCAAAGACACATGTGCGTCGCAAGCACGCATTAGCACGCTTGCCACGCGGCTCGCATGTCAAGTCACGGCACATTGCTGCAGCGTGCAAAGGCCTGTATATACGCATGCAGTCGCGCGCATGCAATCACAAGCAGACGCCTATACACGCAAGCGACTCCACAAGCACATGGAATCGTGCGAAATGGCAGGCATGCAGTACGCATATGTAGAAACATGCCGGAGCAGTTGCACTAAGGAGAAAGCCACGTCCTCGTCCCCACTGCTGATGGACTCGACTGACTGGCAAAGTTACTCGCAGGCTCCAAAGGCTGGCAGCCATTCGTCTTTGCCGAACCCATGCCTGCGCTAGAAAGCCTTCAAAGGATAGAGACGCCGGACGAAGCAGATCTGGACCGGGAGGATCAGCAGGGACCTGAGAAAAGAGTAATGCCTTGCTCAAATGTATCATAATAGCCGCAACCGAAATCAACTGTCACTGCAAGTTAATCCAAGACCATAGAAGAACTCACAAAAGCGACCGCGTGCACTTTGGGTTAACCTGGAACCTGGTTGGGAATGACTTCCCTATGACCCGCCGATTTCCCAGGGCCCTGATTTCTCTCAAATGTGATCATAGCCGTGCAAGAGCCACTCATGGCATCGCATACCCGGACACGCCAAGCTCCGTGCTCTGGGCACAGCCGGGCTAACCTCAATAAAAGATTGGTATCATGATACAAAGCGCGGCCACGTTGACTACGTGTCTTGCAAGCTTCAAGCTGGCAGAGTGCGTTTGGAACGCAAATAATTTCACAGTAAGTTGATGAAGAAGGGTATGTCCTTCTCACAGAGTTCTACCTTGCAGCGAGAAAAAAACACAAACAAACTGGGCCCAGCCTATCATGAAAGGCACTCCATAATCTGTTTGGATGCGACTCATGACAGGCTGGGCCCAGGTCCTGCTTTGCCAAGCCTCTGGCAGGTGGCTGGCTTGGCCCAGAAGGACCCCGTAGCAAGAGACGGAAGGCACGGATGAAAGAGTCATAGGCCACATTGCTGAAGCTCCTGGGTCTGAACCCCGAGTGCACGTCTGGCGTGGCCCTGCGCCCATTACAAGTTGTTTTTTGCTTCGAGAGCGCCCTCGTGCGCCGAGCGTCAGTGCCAGCGACTGCACGTCTCCTTTCGCCTCTAGTGAGAGCAACGCCTTGGCCGATTCGACTCTCTGACTCTGGAGCATGCAAGCACTGCAAGCCCTGCAACCTTTCCTAACCCAGCTGTACTATCAAGCGGAAGTCTTTCAAGGCTCACGCTTTGGGCTGCTGCCGCATGCCAAAGGCCAGCAATGCCGGCGGCAGCATCTCCTGCAGCGTATGTCAAGCAAGAGACGGCAACAGCTTTGTCGCAAGCATAAGAGGCGTCCGAATCGGCAGAAAGAAACCCAGCCTCGTGCCTCTTGGCAAGGCAAGTCAGGGTGGTGTTCAATTCCTGGCAATGCAAAGAATCCCTCCCTCACCTACGCAAGAGAAACGTTCCAAGCATGGTGCTGCTCCGAATGCGCCAACAATTTGTCTATTTGGACCATGGCCTTGGCGACCCTATCTCGAGCGCACCGAAGTTGAAAACCATTCTTGCTCCAAAACATCCCCTCCTGCAGCAGCATCCAATCCGACGACCTGGCGACTCTATGGGTCATTGTAAATCTCGAGCGAGACAACCACTAGATCCGCCGACCCTTTTCCTAAAAGGGGATATCATTGAGTTTGTTTCATTACTTCACGTGAAATATGTTTTGGCTGTGCCAGTGGTGATGCTGGCTAGCAGAATGCGCAGCGAAGACAGAAATTGCCGATGCCTTCAGCGAGGCCAAATTTGCAGCGATTCCCTTCAACCAAAAAATCAGGTAAAATGCGCAGTTGTCAAAGGTATGAAATGAGGCAAAATGTGCAGCGATGCCAAAATTTACAGCGATGTCAAGATTTGGTCTCCTTAATCAACATCCTTAAGAGCTCTGCTCCATGAGGTTGGCGTCACCGTGCGGCAGCCTTTATAACATCTGTACGCAATGGTGAGCCCAGATTAAATGCTCATCAATATTCCTGGCATGCGATGACAGTCAACATGAAGCATGTCCGCCATGGCGCGTACTCCACGTCATTCGTGTTCAATGTCTTCAATACAGGATTGCTCAACCCGACTCTCTCAAGTCCATAAACTCAACCACTGCTATAACTCAGAACACCGGAGTGGCGGCCTTTCTGGCATGAAGAAGGCCCTGTAAGAGGGGAAGTGCAGCAGTTGCAAGCCTAGCACAAGCTAGCGTCGTGGTGGTGACGATGATCACTTGTCCGTGAAACTGCACGTCAGCCAAGGCCCGCACCGGTGCACTCCACCGTCCAGCGATCCACTCTCACCTGTCAATGTTGGTCAGACACGGATGCCAAGTCCAAGCTGGGGTCCCTGCCAACTCAAAGCCTGGCAACTCATGCTTGAAGTCCTTGACCTGAAGTTGCCCGGTCAACATGCCAGTTGGCTACCGGATTGAAAAGCAAAAAACAAGGCACACGAAGCTAAGCTGAGCCGAGCTTCTCCAACCTCCTCGGACACTGCACGTACAAACCTGCAATGAATCAGCTACAAACAACACGCACAATCTCTTCAGCTCTCTCCATCTCACTCCATCTCTCCCTCTCTCTCGCTCTCTCTCTCTCTCTCTCTTTCCTTTCTCTTCCCATCTCTCACCATCTCTCTCCGTCACTCTTCATCAATCTTAATCTCGTTCTCTCCATATCTCTGCATATCTCTCCATCTCTCCCCATCTCGGTCCGTCAAATCTCCCGCCATATTTCTCTCCATATCTCTCCATTCAAGCGAAAGGCAGGCCTCGCCCGTAAAGCTAGCACTGGTCCGCCACCAGTGCGCGGTGCGCGTGCTGGCCAGGGTCGCGTTGGCACAAGCACGGTTTGGTCCTGGCCAAAACATGCAGTCTGCTCCCCGCGCAGGGAACCTTCTTGCGCTCGATAAAGTCCTTAAGCTCCAGTTTGCAGCGAGGCCGGCCGCGAGTGTACAGCAAGGCCTGGCTGCAAACAGGGCGCCAAATCTCATGCTTCTCTGGCCTCCAAAAACTGTGCCTTGGCCTCAAAACTGAGACAAGCGCTTGGCTAACAGCTGTTGACAAATCCCTGCAGCCGACCAGTAGGCCTTGGCACGCCGCCTCCAGTGGTCGAAACCACGGCGGGGCCTCAGCTACAAAATTGTCAAGCATTGAGCGCGTTGCACTCAGTTTAGGCAGTCAAAGTAGACGGCTACTGCAAGCCACTGTGCATCTGTTTAGGGCAGGGAGGAGCAAGCATTCACTTCAAATAGCCAAAGGTGCAAAGAGCTCACTCACGCTTGCAGATCCCGGTATGCATGGCACGACCGACATCTGATAACTTGCGCCAGCATCTACACCAGCAAGACGTACCCAATGCCAGAGTGCAAAAGTCACCCAGCCGGCACCTGTACTAGCACCAGCAACAGCGCCAGCATGCCAGACATCAGCATCTACAAACACACCCTTCGCAACGTGAATCGGAGAAACCGGCCAGCAGTGTTGGTTTGCCACATTGAAAATACATACGAAGTTACTATGCAGATATATATATATATAGAGAAAGAGATATGTATATATATATATATTAGATTGATCATGTAATATAGTCTATCTACCATGAAGACAAGACTGGCACTTTAGAATATCACCTTCTTTTCTGGGTTGGAGAACAAAATGACCTCGATAACAAGTGGATAAAAAGTCCGAGTCTGCGGAAGGAATTTAGAACAAAAAAGCCTGTCAACATCCAAATGCGATGCTGCAAATATGCAGGATATACTTGTGTATATATATATATACATATACATATACATATACATATATATATACTCTATTTATCTATGTATATATATAATATGTGTGTGTCTGTGTCTGTGCGTGCAATCGAACAGCTCACAAATCGCTGCTGCTTGCAGGAAGCAAAGCTGCACATCATCATCAAAATGCTGCAGTTTACAAGGCACAGCTCCTCGGACGACACAGCATGACAACTTAGACGCAAACTTCCCGGCGGTTTGGCCCAGGCTGGCTGTCAGAAAGCCAGTGACCTGTGCAAACGGGGGATATCCTCTACAAGCCTCCCCCTCAGCACCACTTGTCAGCTGTGGTCATGTCTCAGAATGACATCCAGAGATGATCTGTCCAAAAACAAATGCAGAGAGCACCTGCTGCAAAAGCTCTTGCTGGTAGAAGAGCGCCATCCCTGACGCCTGCACTCGCACCACACGAGCTGAAGAAACTTTACATGTGATCCCCAAAGAGTCACGAAGACGCGCCAATTTCGAAACATCCACATGCAGGCCTTCATACAAATCCAAGGCTGGCCTTTCCTCAGCAAACCCCGCACTCCCGAACAAATTGCGAATCAGCTGCAGGGTCATCTTGTCGTTGTTACAATTCCGGAGTCTAAAAGCATGCCTCAAAATAGGGGGGAACTCCAAAATGATCTTTGTCCTATTGGTTTCTCTTGAATCCTGCCTGAAAAGTGTATCCTCAGAACACACACCCACACACACACACACACTTTTCAGACAGGCACGAAGCAGCTGAACGTTTGAGAGCACGGAACGTCTTAGAGATTCCGCCAGGGCAATGGAGTTTCGGCTTACTGCACGCTCAAACATCTGTCGTGCCACCGACCATCCTTGTCAGGGGCGCCATCGGTAGTAACACTACTCCATGTTCAGACGTCCAACAAGGTGGCGTCCAACTCCTAAAGCAAGGACAGAAACAAGGAAAAGGTGCGAGCCTCTGCCTCCATGGACTAGGAGGGTCCACGCACACACACACACACAAACACACACACACACACACACACACACACACACACACAAACACACACACACACACACACACACACACACACACACACACACACACACACACACACACACACACACACACACCAACACCACACCACACCACACCACACCCCACCGCACCCCACCCCACCCCACCCCACCCTACCCCACCCCACCCCACCCCACCACACCACACCACACCACACCACACTATACCACACCACACCACAGCACACCACAGCACACCACACCACACCACACCACACTACACGCACGCCCCCACACCACACTACACGCACGCCCCCACACGCGCAGGCTGGCGCGCGACACATACGCGACACACGCGCACACGCGCACAGGCGCACATGCGACACAGGCACACATGCGACACGAGCACACGCCCACACGTGCACACGCGGGCCCGCTCACCCACGCATGCGACACACGCACCATAGCACCCACGAACTTGCTAACTCGCGCACCCACGCGCGCACGCCCGCACGAGCGCATGCACAGGTGCGAGCGCGCGCGCGCGCGCGCAGACGCACACGCACACGAACACGCACATGGACACTGCCCCGCGCAGTTTGTTCCTGGCGCCCGCGCTCGTCGCGGGAGATGTACGAGACCGAGACAGGACGCTCGCCCTCGGGCGTAGGTCCCAAATGTGCCCACTTAGGTCAAAACAGTCCATGCAGCAACGCAAAATCCTTGAAACGCGCTGTTTTATCTCCTCGACGCACGGTGTGGTTTGCAGACATAGCAAACAACGGACATAGGGTTTGGACCGCTCAACGTGCGGCAAGGGCTTGCGGGGCACCTGACCAATTGTTTGACGTGTTGGCTGCAATCTGAAACGGCCTTGCACGTTCAAAGGTGGCTTCTGCATGTATCAAAAATGTGTTCCACCGTCCCTTCGTCCCAAGCCCCCGAAAAACCCACGCCTTCGGTCCCCAGCCGGAGTGGTGCTAAGGTGCACAGCTGGGCCGCCTAAGCCTACTTAGGGTACTTACTCAGGCCAGAAAAAGCTGCCGCAGACTGCCTTTGGCAACGCTGGGCTTGGTGAAACGCGGGATGGCAACAAGTTATGTCACTTATGTGACCTATGTGCCGGCCTTTCGAGCTTCCCCACAACTTTGAAAACAGGATGTGCGGCTTGCAAACCTATCGCTAAATTGCTCATGAAAGAGGCCATCTGGGTGTCGCGTGGCTCTTGGCCCGGCATGGCCGCTGGACTGGCTTGAATCCAGAGAAAATTGGTTGGTCGCACAAGGTCACTTGCAGCTGCAATCCAAGGACAAAAAAAACGACCTTGGTGAAAGCAACAAGCACTTCTATGCACTTCTATGCACTTCTATGCACTTCTATGCACTTCTATGCACTTCTATGCACTTCTATGCACTTCTATGCACTTCTATGCACCTCCACGCAATGCCCTGTTGTGCAGTGTAGGAGTATTTGCTGAAGGCTTGTAGCTCGCTTCATCAGTCTAAACTCTACTATGTCCGCGCCTGCAACCAGGTTATGAAGCAGATCTTGGTGCCAGGTAGCTCATGCGGTCTTTGGAGGGCCGCCTCGCTCGTTGCACAATGCATGCCAACCCGACCCGATGACTTGGCAGCAGAGCCCCGCCTACCCCGATCACCTGGCCCTGGACCACTGTGCCTGGGACAGTGGTACCTGCCCAATTTCCTGCGCCCAGATACAACCAAAGCCAAATCATGCGATGCAAGCTGTGCAATGTGCAAGTGATCCAGGCACTGCTCCACACATGCGCCTTCAACTTGATAAGGTTGACCATAAGGAGCTGGCTGACTATATGGTTGACCATACTGCTCATCATGTTGGTCCTGGCAGGAGTTCCTCGAAAGCCTGACGTCAAAAATAAGGAATCAAAATACAAATTGATCTGCAAAGAAGCCTGCTTTACTCTCGGCAGCTCCCCCTTGCTGCCGTCCTGGCTTCCTCCACTGCTGCTCTTTCTCTTCATCATGTAGAAGAACATGGCAACGCTGCCTCAGGATATCTCGTGTAAACAGTGTGTCTCTCTGTGGGCGGCTCTCTCAGCTTTCTTCAGGCAAATGGAGAGAAAACGACGAACAATGTGGTCAACAGTCAAAGTCCTGATGCGCAGGAAAGCAATCATGTCATCCAGGGCACAACAGCATATGAGTACGAAAGCAATGACAACGATGATGGAGCTGATCATACCTTCTCCATTGCAGTCCTCTACGCAGCACTCCGTGTAGACCTTGGATGCAGAGTCGTAAAGCAAAATCACGGCCAGCAGCACCGAGTTGTTGATAAGGATCAACTGCTGAACGAGCAAGGTTCAACACTATCTGCTGCAGAAAACAAAATAGCTGGGAAGGGTGTCAGCAACAGCCTTTTAAACAAACAAGTGTCACACTGCATCCATAAGCCAGTCTTTCAAAGGTTTTGCTAGCCTCTCCCTCTGTGCTGACAGGCGTACAGTTGACAGGTACTCGTCACAGTTTGGAATTGCATACATGCAGTCCTTCGAAGTGCCGCGGTGAGTTGGTACAGTGCGCGCTGCAAATGATTCACGTGGACAGGAGTTCCAGGGCCCGAAGAAAACAGCCACCGAAGCTCTATGCTCATTTGTGGTGCATGCACGACTTCCATCCTGGCCCAAATGTTCCGTCCTCCGTCTCACAGGCAATGCAGTCGTGGCAAATAGTTGCATTCTGCGCGCAGGCTGCAAGTGGGGGCCATGCAAACCAGCAACAAACATGAGACACGACAAGCGGAACACTGGATTGCCCAGTTGAAAAAAGCCCAGACCCAGAAAGATCGGTTGACCTCTTGTCCAGCCCATTCGTGCAAGCGGGGCCCCACCGTCATCAGGTTCAGGCAGGCACTACTCATCTCCTCTTCAGTCCTTGGATCAGGAACGCCTACGCTCTCAGGTGTGGTTGGTTTTCCTGAGAGTCATGGCAACGCGTTCATGATCCAAGCGCTCCGGCCCTTTCCCGACCCATCTGGGGAATCTAGCAATAATCCGTGACGGTTGATCTTGAACAATCACTGAGCTTTGCTTGCCCGCCTTGCAAATTCACCGACACCAGTTTAGCGTGCAAATGCAAATGGGTATTCTCCTGATTGTGGATTGGGCTGTGGCTGTTCTTTTCAAGCCAAAGCATTTTGGGACTGGACGCTTCTTTGGCGTGAAACTTGCCTGTTGCCTGGATATCGTCAACGATGGCGCCGGCTTGCCTTGGCCTGAGTAAGTAGCTGTTGGGGTGCTGCAGTGCCTGGTGTGAATTGATTCTGCAGATTGTGGCTTTTGTCGTTGTCCGATGTGATGGGCCTTGGGGTGAAGGGAGGTTGACAGAAGCCATGCGTGCTCTAGTGTTCAGTTTGGCAACTGCCTGCGAGCGCGGTGCTAGCACCGAGCTAGCGCGCAGCTGAATTGCCTGTTTTTCAGCTTTTTGCCAGCCACTCTATTGCTGTTGCAGAAGGAGCCGCTGTGCCGGATGCACGAAACCATCCGCATCTCACACGCCACGTCCCTCCTAGACTATACTAGACTAGACTAGACTATATGAACACAGGTTTTGCCCAGCACTCATATTATGAAGCCCCTAGCGCTAGCGCCGAGCTAGCGCCAAGCCAGCGCTGCCGGTTGGATTTGCATGATTCTCAGTAGGAGGGGCCACCTCATTTAAAAAAAGGACGCAACACAAATTACAAACATACTGTATATAGCTCCTTCTTGAACGGCAGCCTTATGCAAGGACAGGGCACAGTAGGCTGCACACACCATTGTTATTGCCATCGTTGTAGGTGCCATACCTCCGCCTGCTGCCAGCGCTAAGTAGCACGACCGCACCAAAGGCACCAGCACCTGGGCTTAAAGCGTTGCAATTGTGATGCGGCGG
The DNA here is from genome assembly GCA_963377175.1 of Effrenium voratum. Taxonomy (NCBI): domain Eukaryota; class Dinophyceae; order Suessiales; family Symbiodiniaceae; genus Effrenium; species Effrenium voratum. The sequence goes on along the minus strand of CAUJNA010000048.1, from coordinate 142,540 downwards.
GGAACCTGACTCGAACATTCCTCTTTGAAATACAGTGGCAGGCACAACCGCAATCGTCGAGCTATGTCCAACGAAAACAACAAACGCCCTTGGGGTGCGCCTTTGGGCTCTCAGATCCCCTGTCCCCTGAGCTCTCCCTGAACTCTGAGCTCTCCCTGAACTCTGAGCTTCCCTGCTGGCATATGCAGTGCGAGAGTGCATCATTCCGCCTGGCAGCTGCGCTTCCTTCCCTTTATCCTGATACGCTTGACTGTTTGGACCCACACCAAGACGGCACTCACAGTCTGCCCATGCAGCTTGGCCAACAAGCGATTCTGGACCTCCAAAGCTGCTGTAGCCACCTCGGGAAGCAAATGCCAGGTTTGTCATTGGTATCATTGGGGTGTCAACGCAAATTTACTCAATACCAGGGCTCGGAAGCGATATCCTTCTTCGTTGTGTTGACACGTTGGAAAAGAAATTGGTGGACAGCATGAAAGTCTGGTGTCCGAACGTGCTATCAGATATCACAAACAAAGCTTTATTTTCCTTCGCTGTCCTGATTCCGTTTCTGTCCACGGCACCATAAGAGCCGTAAGAGCCTCCACCAGAGTATCCACCAGAGTATCCACCCTTGGCACTGGCTCGAAGCACGAGCAGTGCCAGTATCCTGAGTGCCCACGAAAGGGAGGTCCACTCACATCGCTTGATATTTGACTGTGCCACACAAGTTTAGGTTTTGCATTTTCGCCAAGCGTCTCAAGCAAAGGCGCTGCCATTGCTCGGCGCTACTCGGGGCAGTGCCGCTAATAACGCTGCGTGGGAAGGCACGGGACAGCAGCTCAAAGGCATCGCAAAACGTCCGCCCTCTTGGCTGCTCCCCGGTGTGTGCAGGACAAGTTCAGACGTCCGGGAGGTATCACTGACATGTGCAAGTCTCTGGCAAAGAAACAGCCCAGGCCTCCCCATCCTGCCCCTTCTGGCTGGCCATTTGCAGCAAGCGCGTGTCCACCTTCGGCTAAGTTCCCGCACAGGTCCAACAATGGTCTGCACTTTCCGACTCCGAAAATTCGCAGCTTGGGTGCCCGGACGTGCGGCATGCGACTTGAGTCACGCATGATGAGTTGTAAATCGGCCACCTGAAGCCCCAGCTGCAAACACAGGTCCAAATGTCGCACCTTGTGCAACAAGGTGCAACCCTGCCCCTCCTCTGTGCGAGTGCTCAACTCGTCACCTGCTAGCACGGAGAAGCGCAATTTCTTGGCCTCGCCTCGGCTCAATCCGAGATGCCGGCACTGGTTGGAGCTAGGAGCTGGGCCAATGGTTTTGACTTCCTTCTGAATCTGCATCTCCACCAAGACCTACAAATGCAAAGACAAAAGAGGACTTAAAGAGGACAGAAAACCGAGTTGGAATTAAAAAACAATGTCAACTTGCAACAAATGAAACGTTGCGTAGCAAACCACGCCTCGGCATCCACAACCAAGCGAAGAAGCGGTGCCTCTTCTGGAGGAGGAAATGCCTGACAAACTGCTCAGCTTGTGAGGGTGGGGATCGGGCCAAGAGATGCCAATACTTATGAGGGCTGTCTCACCATGCACTTTGCCACAAGCCTCTGTGAAGGCTACAGCCCTGCTCTGGCGCCGCTCCTGCATCGTGTCCCGCTCGCTCTGCTGTTGTGAACTGCTCACTGCCTCCGCTTGGCGCGGCGAGGCGGCTTGAGGAGCGTCAGTCCCTGCAGGCGCAATGTGCACTGTTCTCGCTCTCTCTCTCTCTCTCTCTCTCTCTCTCGCTCAGCTCATAGAAGCCTTCAGCGGCCGAAAACCACACTCTCCACCTCGACGCATCTGAAAGGAACAAAGTGCCACAATGCCTTCCATGTTTCCGTGTACACCAGTTCCAAACAACTCCGCCGGAAGCAGAAGCAAATGATGATCAGGTGCTGCAATGGGACTACTTAGACGCAGCCCTCGGAACAGAAAGTCCTTGCCATTGTCTGGGGCACCGCGCGCTGACGGACCGTGCGATGGTGACCTTTTGCTGCAAACTGACAATTCTCCCTTCCACCGCGGACAGTGCTCCCGTTCAATCACATCCATATCTGTACAAGTGTACTTGCGTATATCAATAGGCATCTACTTTTTACACAATGCAGCAGTAGAAAGAGGAAAAACACACAGAGACAGAGACAGAGACAGCAGCCAAAACACTCGGACAGAGAGATCAAACAAAGAGATAGAAAGAAACAGACAAAGACAAATATACAAGAGAACAAAATGAAGGAAAAGAGGAGAGCAGAAAAAACGACTGAGAAAGAAAGAGAGAGACAGACAATCCAAGAAAAGAGAGAAAGAGAGAAAGATACCAATATGGAAAGGAAGAAAAATACAAAGAGAGAAGAGAGAAAGAGAAAGAGAAAGAAAAAGAGACAAAGGTACAAAGAGACAAAGAGACAAATAGAACAAAGAGACAAAGTGACAAAAGGCAAAAAACAAAAAGACAAAGAGAAGAAAAGACAAAGAGACAAAGAGACAAAGAAGCAAAAATACAAAGAAACAAAGAGACAATGAGAGAAAGAAGCAAAGAGATGAAAGCACAAACAAACAAAGAGAAAGGGAAAAAGAGACAAGAGACAACGTGAGAAAAAGACAAAAAGACAAAGAGAGAATCAGAGAATGAGAGAAGAAAAAAAGAGAGAAAGAAACAAAGAGACAAAAGAATGCAAAAATATACACAGACAGAAAAAACAAAGAGACAAGGAGAGAAAAGGAGCGAAGGTACATAGCAAAAAAGAGAAGAAAGAAAGCGACAAAGAGACAAAGAGGAAAAGAGAAAAAGAGAGAAAATAAGAAAGAGACAAAGAAAGAAACAGATATCGAATCAACGAGAAACAGAGACAAAGACACAAAACGGGCAATCAAAACATGCAAAGAGACAAGAGGACAAAGAGACAAAGAGAGAAAGAGAGAAATGCAAAATAAGAAAAGAAATAAAGATGCAAAAAGACGAAGAAAAAATAATAGAAAAAAACAGAGAAAAAGAGGCAAAGGGACGCAAAAGAAAATAAAAAAGGAACAAATGAAAGAGACAAAGAGATAAAGAGACAAAAAGATGAAGAGACAAATGGAGAGAGAGAGAGAGACAATGAAACAAAGAGAAAAGCAAAAACAGAAGGAAACAAAGAAAGAACAGAAAACACAAAGCGACATAGACACAAACGGACAATCAAAGAACCAGGCAAATAGATAATCAAAGAGACAAAGAGACTACGACACTGAAAGGAACAAAACAGAAAAAGAGACAAACAGACAGTAAAAAGAGAGAAAGAGACAAACAGAGACAGAGACAAACAGAGACAGAGACAAATAGACAAAGAAAACAAGAGGAGGAAAAAATGAGAGAAAGAGAGAAAGATGCAAGGAGAGAAAGCGAGCCAGAGAGAAAGAGACAAAGACAGAAATAAAGAAAAAGAAAGCGAGGAACAGGCAGAGAGAGAAAGAAGGAAAGAAAGGAAGAAAGACTGAAAGGAAGAAAGAAAGAAAGCGATAAAGAGACAAGAGTCAAAGAAAGAAATCGGGCAAGAGACAAGGAGAGCAAGCGAGAAACGGATAAAAGACGAAGAGACAAACAGAGAAAGGGACAAAAAGAGACAGAGACAAAGGGAGAAAGAGCGACAGACAGAAAGATACAAAGAAACCAATGGACAAAGATACAAAGAGAGAAGGAGACAAAGAGATAAGGAGAGAAACAGACAAAGAGGAAAAGAAAAGAGAGAAAAAAACCAAGAGAGAACGAGACAAAGAGATAAAGGGGAAAAAGAGAAAAAAGAGAAAGAGAGAGACAGAGAAAAACACAAAGAGGCAAAAAGACAACAGAGAGAAAGAAAGAAAGGAAGACAGAATAAAAGAAAGCAAGAAACAAAGAAAGAACGAAACAAAGAAGAAAAAAGAAAGACAAAAGTAAGAAGAAAAAGGAAGACACAAAGAAGAAATAGTGAATGAATGAATGAATGAATGAATGAATGAATGAATGAATGAATGAATGAATGAATGAATGAATGAATGAATGAATGAATGAATGAATGAATGAAAGAAAGAAAGCAAGAAAGAAAGAAAGAAAGCAAGAAAGAAAGAAAGAAAGCAAGAAAGCAAGAAAGAAGAAAAAAAACAGGAAAAAAAAAAGAAAAAAAGAAAGAAAGAAAGAAAGAACGATAAATAAAGAACAATAAATAAAAACAAAAGAAAGACAGATCATAAATTAATGATGAATGAATGAATTAATGAGTTACTGAATTCATGAAAGAAAGAAAGAAAGAATGAACGAATGAATGGATGAAAGAAGGAAAGAAAGAAAGAACGAAAGAATGAATGAATGAAAGAAAGAAAGAGAGAGAGAAAGAGACAAAGAAAGAAAACAAAAAGCGCTACAAAATCAACGAAAAGAGACAAAGACACAACGAGAGAAAGAAAGGAAAGACAAAGAGACGAAGAGAGAACGACATACAGAGACCGAGAAAGACAGAGAGAACGAGATACAGAGACAAAGAAAGACAGAGAGAACAAGATACAGAGACAAAGAAAATACCAAGAGAAAGAGAGTGATCCAACTTTTATTCTCCAAAACGTAGACTCCTCTCCACTCATTCCGTATCTGCGCCCCCGACGTGCTCAAGCCCGTTGGGGACCTCGGGGCAAGGCAGGCAGAGCAGAAGGCGAAAATGTCTTCCCATCTTCTCCCTAAAACCATCTACCAACTTGAAGCCCAAAGCACCATGTCCATTTCGATGTTCATGTCCAGAAGGGACGAGAAATCACACAAGCAAGCAAGCAAGCAAGCAAGCAAGCAAGCCAGCCAGCCAGCCAGCCAGCCAGCCAGCCAGCCAGCAAGCAAGCAAGCAAGCAAGCAAGCAAGCAAGCAAGCAAGCAAGCAAGCAAGCAAGCAAGAACCTTACTGCAGCTCAGAGGCGGCGATTTGGGGCTTTCGCTGTGGCAGCTCTGGTCCTTGCAGCAAAATATATAACTGTTGGCGTGAGACTGTGATGGAAATTTGGTTGGATTACAATACTCTTATGAATTACTATTTTTGTCTTCACCAACCACAAAGAACTTCCTTATGCATGGAGAACAGCTGCCCAAGTGTTCTGAAAGGGTTTGCACCAGCACCACCACGCCTCTTTCATCGTCAGCGGTTCCTGCTGAGTGCGACGATGCAAGCGATTTATGCGAAGCTTTGCACAATCTTCTGCCATCTGTAAAGCTGTCAGACGACCATGGCGCTGCTAGCTTTCCACGCGCCTTGCGCCTCTCCTCAGGCTCAGCAAACCACCTTTCAGCAGCGCCAAACCGACCAACGGGGCTTCAAAAACAAAGACATGCTCCAGTTCTTTATTGAAGCCTGGCCTCAAGGATGGCAGCCAAGATGAAGAGCTCTGCACCTATTTCTCAGAAGTCGTTCAAAAGAATCAGTCTCCCTTCCGAGCGGTGCAAACCTCTGTCGCCAAGGTCGCACAGTATGCCATGTCGAGCATCCTATACGCCTGGCCTTCTCAACTGGCTCTGTCTCTGGCACTGGCGCTTCAGGCAGTGGTGCAGCTGGCTTTGAGATCACCACTTCTGGCTCAGGCCTGACAGTCGACGGTAAAAGCAGCCTTGCGGCAAGCTCCACCAGATGTGTGTCCAGCATCATTGGTTGACAAAGCATGGCTCTCATGTCAGAAAGCCGCTTGACCAACTGCTTGTAACGGGAACTTTCTTCAAAGCATGTCATCACCCACAGAGCGGAAAGAAAAGCAGCGACGAGCAACAGCTTTGCGAGGGCGGGCAAACTCAATGATCATGCGGGGGTGTGGGCGGGGCTGGCTGCAGCCCTGCAGTCAAACCCAAGTCTGCAACCAGCAGAGGTTGTACACAAGGATGATGCTTGATGCAAGTTGTTCTAGTAGATGCTGAAACGCAACCGTCAACCATCTCGACGGGTGCCACAGCACATATGGCAACAACGCAAATTCCCGCTGAGAATATTCTCAATAGACGAGTTGAAGCTGCAACAGGCCGACGAAACACCCCTCAAAAGTTTGCACGCCCCAGCAAGAGTCAAGGTAAGATAGACACACAGGTCGAGAGAGTGGAGGGTAGAAGCAGGATTCAGAACTGCGAGCGGAAGTTGGTGGCCCGAGCATGCCCTAGGCGAGCTAGTGCTTGGTGCGCGCAATCGTTTTTTTGAAGCGAGAGCCCTCTGGAGCAAGTTGGGGCCAACTGGCTTGCCCAAGCTCGGCGCCCTTGGTCGCCCCTGTGAACATGCCGATACGTTTTTGCTGTGCGTAATTTGTCCCGAGCCTTCGCGCTGCAGCGAGCGCCCTTCCCACTCCAGCACTCGAGTACTGCAGAAAAGACACCCCAAGAGCGCAACGGCTGCAAGAACGTTGGCATCACGGTAAACTTCAACAACTCACGCATTGGCAAGCACTTGCACAACTCAAGTCGAGCAGCTCTTGCAAGGCAAGCGGCAAGCCCTGTTAACAACTTGCACAAAAGCATGCCCACAATGTGCTGGTGCTTTGACACTTTAGGCTGCAAGCTCTCCGTAGCAACCAGTTCATCAACGCCCCCTTCTGCTTCACCCGCCTTGACCTGAACCAGCTCACAGGCTCAGTGCGTGTTTTCCTCCAGGTCAAGCTGAGGCTCCCGAGGTAATGTCTAAGGAACACGCAAATTTCCTGCCTCCACGGCCAGAAGCTGGTGCTTTCTGCCGGACCTTGCTCTGCCCGAGCCCTTGTATGCAGACTGCTCCCAAGTTGCTGCCAAGTTTGGGTCATGCACTTATTGCATGCTGAGTCATACGGAGCAAATCTGGCAACATAATAATCTGACAACATACGATCTCAATCAAGAGCAAAGCAGCGGTGGAATACGTCAAAGCGAATGTTTGGCCTTGGCACTTGGCCGCCGGACCACTGGAGCTTTCTGTAAAGCGTGAAGGCAGGAGCCAGCTCAACCTGACATGGAGACAATGCAAAGCCAATTAAAATCTGCACCGGCAGCTATCTCAGCGCACCAGCTCCTCTGCTCCGGTGCACCTTGTGTGTAACTGAGGCTATGAGTGTGGATTGAATTCAGGCATTGAGCATACACCTGAGCTTTGCACGTCGTGCAACCACCGGGGGCCTGAGCATGACGAAGCATTCCGTTCCTAAGCCCTGTCACCCAAATGACCTTCAAGCAAAAGTGTGCAAGATGTACTGGAGTAAACGCAAACAATCCAGTTCCTGCACCAAGCCCTCACGCAATGTAAGCCATGGTCCAGTACTCGTTCCCGTATGCAAAAATCAAGTCCCTTGGTTTTGGTGAGTCCCCCCCCATGTCCCCCATGTCCCCCATGTCCGCCCCAAGTGAGGCATGGACCGCTGAAGATTCAGACAAAACTTCACATCAAATTGCGTGCTTTGTTTGTGACGTCTCAAAACTTATGAGTTCAACCTTTCAAGCAATGTAGTGTGTCACATAAAGTCTGACACCATGTCACAACCTCGCCCGCAACACGAGATGACAAAAGGCTTCGTAAGACACCTGTGCAAGAATCTGCCTCCACACATTGGCCTGAATACATGCTGCTGCCGCGGCTTGCTGCCAAGTAGCTTGAGCTGAAGCCACGTTCCCACTGAGGGTCTGTGGCGAAAGGCCTGGAGTCACGTTCAGCCCGTATGCGGTATCAGCAATCACCGTTCATATGAGCTTGCCTGAAGCTGGCAAGCCATGTCTTCCTGTCGGATCACCAGGACCAGAATATGCATTTCATTGTGGACCCTTGAAGGACATAATAGTTATGTGAGTATTTATGTCCTTTCTGGAATTGGGGCTTCTAGAAAGGAAGACTCCTTTCGTAGAATTAGCTTGAAAGCACATCGGCACCACACGCTGGCAGGACCAGCAGGTCCTTCCGAGCCGCATTTGCTGGAGACACCAAGCCTGGCATCAACTTCGCAAAACATCTAGCCGGGAAAGCTTCTGCTTGCTGGCATGATGTGTATGGTTGGGCGTGGATTGCGCCTTCCTCATCTGGCACGCTGGCTGCATTGGCGCTGCCTGCAACGCTTTGAAGCAAACTGCTGGATGTCTAGTCTTGCAGTATGCCTGGCACGTGACTGATTGAAATCATCAGTCGGCACACACTGTGGGACGTTAGCCATTGTCCTCGTTTGAGATGATCCTCATCAGCCAAAACCAATGTGTGCCCACAGTTTGAACCAGGAAGCTAAGGCGGGTTAGTCATTGTTGAACCTGTCTTTGCTCATCTGTTTCCAAAACCGCACCCATGCCATAGACGTCATTTTTCACTGACAAGTTGCTGCCAGACAGCTTGCAATGCTGTGTCTGTACCATAGGCAGGGTGGAAGAGATGAACACTACGAAGTGAACAACTGCACAACAAGGTGATTCAGGCCAAACACAGGGCATGCGCCAAGCGTTTTGCCTGCCCTTTGACTCAAGGCGCCTGCGTCCGGATGCATGTGCATGCGTGCAATGTGCACTTGGGTTCACCCTCCTATGTTTTGTTCTCCCCGTTTTTTGAAGCAAGTTAGTCCAGGGCCGCCAGGCTCTCTCGCACCGCGCGCACATCCACGCGATCCTGTCCGGCACGTCCAGCATCTTGTCCTGGTCCATCATGTCCGCGCCCTCCTCCTCCATCCAGAGCGTCCTCTCTCACGGCCGTAACGTCAACAGCAAGTCGTTTGGCCGTCACGAATCGGTTGCGAAGAAAGATGCTAGATCTGTCATCCAGTGGACAGTTCATCTGTCCGCCCCTTCCACACCCCACATTAAGCCTCGGCAAGCGCATGTTTTACACGCTGCTCCTGGTGTTGCTTTCTGACTCCGGTAGCGCTCCTGCCGACACGGCCCGCTCCAAGAAGTAGACGCGCTTGGCCTCCTTCTCGTTCGGAAGACTTCACGCGGGTGAGTCGAAGACACGACCGGACGCCTCGCTTGCGACTTAGACACGAACTTGTTGGTGTCCACGATGTCCTTGACGGTCGGGTTGCTCTGCCATCCCTGAAGAGCTGAATCATCCATATGAGAGAGATGGCCTGCAAAGCCTGCCCAAATCCAAGGACTTCATGCGGCACTCCGCACTCTCGCACTGGCAGTACCTGAAGGAGCCTTCCTCAACGCTTCAGAGGTGAAGCATGCGTGGCTCTTCTTCATCAGCAATTGCAACTCCGGCGGCGCAGACCACCAAATGTCGTCCATGTGGGTCACACTGCGCCCCCGTTTTCGACTTTCCCCGGCTCCTGCGCGACCCTGCAAAACGCAGGTGCAGTTGTGACGGCGCGGCGGCATCTGGGGTTGCACAGTGGGCGTTCGACCCGCCCAGGCACACCTATCACGCCTTGCTTCAGAGCTCTGAAGAGTCAAGCCCAGCTATCAACGCGGAACGCGGTGCTATCGTTCTCCGCGCCCAATCGCGGCGCAGAGCGCTACAAAACGGAGATGAGCGTGCGCGGGTCACAGGACGCACGCTGCAGGTACCCCTGTTGCGCTGTCTCTGCTGAAATCGCCCTCTCCTGGGTCAAAGCCAATCTTGCCTTCAGCTTCTTCTCCACCTGCAGCCCACCAGGCATCCTGCACTTCTGATTCTTGTCCGACAACCTACTTCACGTCATCGTCGATGGCCTGCTCTTCTGCTCCTCTTCACTCCACATCTCCACTATGCGCTCTGTGGGAGCTTCTGAAAGAGAGTCGCTGCACGCGTCTGCACCCGTGTCGGCACGCCAGCGCGCCATAGTCATATCCTCCAAGCGGCAGCCAGGAGTCAGCGCATGGCTCGTCCTCTGGCCCACGCCTCCTTGACGGCTTCTTGTAGCACCATCTGCGTGGAAAAGATGCTCTCCGGCCGCAGCTCATGCTCTAAATATCCCAAGGCCGAAACCTCACGCTCATCTGGCTGCCCATTGGCAAGCTTTTCGGCACACTGGTAAGGCGTGAGTATCGCCTCCACAAAGTGCAACATGTCATTGTCTCTGCGAATGAAAGTGTCAGAGATCCAAGGCTCACCCCTTGCAGGCATCTCTTGTGCCAGGCAAAATGAAAAGGGTCCACTGCAAATACAGTCTGACCAACGGGAAGAATGTGATCGCACCCAAGTTCTCGGTTTCACATTTGCCAAGGAAGACGTTGGCTGCTTGATTGCCTGTATCCTGTATGTCTGTGACCGTTACTGCTTTCTCGGACAGCTGCGTCTTGGGCAACATGTGTTACCGTGGCCTATTGGTGCAGCATTTGCTTCTGAAGCTCCATCTTCTGCGAGTTTGCACTTTTGAGCATTTCAATACATAATCACTTGCCCCACCTTCCATTTCTGGAACATCTCCCGGAGCACCTGCGCGAGCATGATCTCAATCTACGCAAGCTGGGCTGAGGATCACAATGCAGGCCTGCAATGCATAAAGGCCTGGCATCGAGGTTCAAGACTTCCAAACACTCAACTCAGTCGCATCCATTTGCAACTCACGAAAAGAAAGACAGCTCAAAAATGCATTGTTGGATTTGCCATACTCGCCACTTAGAGACTTGTTGTACTTGCTTTCAGGCCAGCCTTGGCAGCATCCAACTCGCCACTGAAGGCAAATGCTTGAACCGCTCCTGGAAGGCACTGAATCACCTTTCAAGCCGGGCATCGACAGCCAGTCCTTCACCGTCACCAAAGGCCTTGCAACCGCCAAGATTGGATTGCCGTGGTGCAGTCTGTGTGGACGTTTTGTTCATTGCCAGGCGATGAGGAAAATATGGCATGGCAACAGCTACACATGCTTATTCATGCATGTTGTGGTCCAGGTTTGGCATGAAGCGTGTGGTGTCAATCTGCTAGAAGAAAATCAAAAAGCGTCTATACTCACTGTGCCCCGGGCAAATCAGCTATCTGTTCCGGAGCCTGGAATTGCAGGCACGGAGTTGTGTTGGTGCATCTGATGCTCCGACACCGTTGCTATAATATTGCAACAATGATGCGATTGAATCACGGCCAACAGGCGACAACTTCAAGCCGAGCACCAAGTAGGCAGAAATTCTTACGGCAGCCCTCTGGGCCACAAACGAACGCTTGAGGTGCTTCCACCTCCCCAGGAGCTTCCAAGGCCTTTCTGCAGCAGCAGCCACCCCCCCCCCCCCCGAATTCCCACTCATGATTCGTGCATCCTGCTTCTGCTTGATTAACCTTGCTTGCTCCGTTCTCAGCCGTACTGTATTGACACGCTGCCGGAAACTCATCCATATACTGCATGGCAACCCCAAACGCACCTTACAACTAGCCTTGTATTCGGAGACAACCTCAAGAGTCAAGCGCCGGAAGGATGTGAAATGCAGTAAGATTAATTCCCCAAGGTAAAGGGCAGGAGCATCCGCCAAATCGAAACTTGTACGTGGTAAACTTGAAAGGTTGAACTGGTGCTCCCTTCGTTTGTCCATCGTTCCACAAAACGCAGTGAATTTCTGGACCGATTGATTAGCATAGCAATGCCGCTGAGGTGAGTGGGGGGCAGAATCTGTTCCTTCAAGGCGAAGCACTTCGCGGGCCAGTACTACTGCATGATGTGTCTTGCATCCGAGAGGATTACAAACGATGTAGGGAGTAGAAACCTGTGTTGGCCGAACGGTAGTTTTGATGCAATTGGCAAAGCTAGCTAGTTTGTGCAAGTGGGAGCTGTGGTAGCACAAGGAGCCAACCACATATAGAAGCAGCGAGAGATCCCGGGAGCACTAGGTCACGCACGGACAGTGGTGGCACTGACAGCACCTCGGCCTGACATGGAGCAAGGAGTTGAGTCGCCCCTTGCAGCATTAACATGCATCAACATGCATCAATACCAAAAACTGACCTGGGCACCTGCCTCCCTGTCCCAGTAGCTCCAATTGCTATCAGTGCGGGGTGCCGTGCGAGGCGCCTTGCAGTCTTTTCACAGGACGATTCACTCTCTGCTTGCTCAAGTTGCTCAATTGCTCAAGTTGCTGTTTTGCTTGACATGCTTCGAAGATGTCAAGCGTTTCGCTCAGCTTTGCTTGGTGCCGCACCTCGGCCGCGTGCATCCGCTCCAGCGCCATGGCGTGGCAGCGCAACAGCTCTGTGGCAGGCAGAGAGACGCGCAGACGCTGCAGCCGTGCCTGGCTCCAAGAAGCTCAGAACTCCAAAGACAAACCGCCTCAACGAAAACTTCCAAACGAAACCAATGTTGTCAAGATATCCAAACATCCGTCTCACTGCTTGCAAGCCTGCTCCTCCTCGGAGAGCTGCACGCGGCTCTTGACCACCAAGGCGCAGTACTCGGCTTGCAGCCGCAACCGCGAGAGGTTCTCCTCCTGCAGTAACCAGCTGAAGCTCGCCTCACAGAGCTTCGCAGAGCTTCGCAAAGCTTTTGAAATTTGAGTCTCCCAGACAAAATCAATCTTTGGCCCTTGCCTTGGCTGGCGCACGGATCTGGGCCGCAGCCCGGATGCAGCGAAGTGCATAGCGCCACCACCTCAAGGCACATCCACTTTTCCTGCATCCAGCTTGACTGTTCACACCAAGTGGCAACAAGCTGCTGCCTTGCACCGGCAGTGTGGGCCGATGTGGCCAGTAGCTTTGGATCCAGTGCCGAGTCACTTCCTTGACGGAGGCGCGGTATCAATAAGTCAAGCTCGTGTTGAAGACTCTCAGGCTGTATGAATCTACTTTCGGCGTGTTTTCGGCTTGACCGTTCCGAAATGCCATGCCTGGAATGCGAAGTACTCTGAAACCAGCGACATAATGCCGCAAATACCTGGCAGCTCCGAGCTCCAAGCCGTAAACATATGTTGGATGTTTAGTTGACGGCCTCGGTAGCTGTCACCAGAGATCAAAACCTGCAGCAAAACATCTGCAAACATGTCATTCTCAGGTGAGTCATCATCAAAACCGGTATAGAATGGTTTACCCAGAACCATGTAAAAAATTAGGAAGGCGGCCGCAGCTGTGAATGGTTGGGATTGCCCCGTACTAACCTTCATCTTCCCGGGTCTTGATGGTGGCTCAGGTACTGAATGCTAATCGGAAAATGTTATTTCACCCACCTTGATTGATCAGGTTGCAAACCTATACACTTGCAGTTTGCCTGAAGAACGTCCTTCCGTCTTCCGAGACCATAACACCTTGCCTGAATTCTGTCAAGCTCACACTGCAAGTCAAAGCGCGGCTTCTCCGCAGACTCTTCGAGCGCCTTCCAAAGGGAGAACGAATCTCAAACACGAGTCGCGAGTCGCGAGTCGCAAGTCGCGAGTCAACTTTGAGCCCCAATTGCGCCTGCGTCAACTTCAATGAGCCTGAAGTTTCCGGCAGCAGATACGCCACCCGGTAGCCCTTCTTGAGACGTTCGAAGGCCTGCTGGCTTTGCCGGCGCTCTCAAGCCACAAGAGCTCACTTATTCATCTTGTTCACTTTGGTCTTGTGGGCTAGTGCAAAGTGGTGTGATCAAACACTTTACCTTGTATTCTACGTATTCCATCGCGACGCTGTCAACCGTTCCGCCCAGCCGTCATCAATAAGTTTGATAGACGGCGCATTCTTCACTGAAGCTGCTTGATGTGACTATTGATTGAGTGATTGATTCATTGATTGATTGGTTGGTTGGTTAATTGGTTGATTGGTTGATTGGTTGATTGGTTGATTGGTTGATTGGTTGATTTGTTGATTGGTTGATTGGTTGATTGGTTGATTGGTTGATTGGTTGCTTGACTGAATGACTGATTGACTGACTGACTCATTGACTGATTGACTGGCCACCTTCTGTCAGAAAGCGGCGAGTACTACAGGGGTCCTAGTCTTTGCCTGCTGTTGTCCACACTGTTCTTCACCCATGCAGGATTGGACTTGAAATCTGCACAATGTCCACTTCTTCTCCACTACAAACAAGCCATGAACTTCGCAATATCTACCTCACAGCCCACTGATGATACCAGGATGAGGCAATGGGACCCCTGAATCGACAATCATATTGCCAGGTAACTATGCCTGCATGGCGTGCCATTGGGAGATTGAGCTTTAAGCTGTCGTAGAGTGACTGTGAAGAAAGACAAAGAAAGAAGAGCGAATGAACCAAAGAGAAAGAGAGAAAGAAAGAGAGAGAAAGAGAAAAAAAACAAAAAGGATGGAGAAAAAAAAGCGAGAGAGAGAGAGAGAGACAGCGGTGCTGAAGTTCACAATCACCCAGCCTTTGGCCACGGATCATCCTCAAAGCAACGGCGAAAGTCCTGTGGCTCTCAGAAACTTGCCGAGCTGTGCGGCAACAGCTCACGCACCCAAAATGGCCAGGCCTCATCAGTCAGAGTGCTCTTTGGACCGATTTTGGTCGCCCAGCCTGGCTACTCAATAGAGGGAAACTGCGCGCTCCACCGCAAAAAATGATGCTAGCAAAGATGCTCCACGATCGACGCCTTCGATCGCACCCTGCAAAAGTAGGAAACAAAATTGCGCCTGGCAGCACGTGGTAGCAGCTCAACCTCCTGCGTCCGGGTGGCGATCGGCCGCAGGCTCACAAGCACAGCACTGCACGCGATGTCTTGATTAGTCATGCATCCAGCCTCAGCCGAAGCAGCTTGAATAGCTCCTTGACGCCAGATCGCTCAATAAAGCTGGGCTGCCAGTCCTGACCTGGTAGCGCCCCGCACTTGGCAGTGCATGCACTGCATGCACGCTTTGCACTGCTGGCACTGCTTGCACTGCACAAAAAGCATGGCCTGTGCTCTGCACCGAGAGGTAGTCTAGATATACGCCACCAGAAACCGGCCGTCCACCCGCTGCAGGACTGTCATCCTGTCCAGGGTTGTGTTACTCCAAACAGCTGAACTGAACAGTACTGCCCGCGAATTTTACTGACCCACTTGCTTCTTGCTTGTGTTCGGCCTGATAGCGCAAGTGTAGGTCTCGCAGGTTTAATTCCAGATTGTCACCAATCCGCGTGGCCAGGCGGTCCAGGTAGCCTAGCGAAGGCTCGCTTTCTGCTGGTCCTTTCAAGTCGCCCTTAACACCACGCCTTCCTTGCGCTCACCCTCTGGCGAGGCCTCTTTTAGTCCGAACAGCAAGTCTGCGCGGTCGACCAAACGTTGCCTGGCAAAGACTCAAAGACTTAATCACAAAACAAACTCCCATGGCAACCGTGTGATTGTGAAAGCAACTTTGACTTACCATACTATTCAAATTGATTCAATGCTCTGAACAAACATCAGGTTTATCATGTTGCAAATAAATGCTACGTGATGCTCACGGAATACCAGGCCTAGCCAACTGGACGCGGCGCAGCTCCTCTTCGTTTGACCATTCAGTGGATGGCTTTGGGCCCAGCAAAACGCGAAGCCCAGTGAGTTCTACTACCACCTCGGCAGTCGACAAACAGCGCACAAAAGTTCCTGTTTGTATCCTTTAAATCGCAGCATCCACAGGTCGAGTCTGAGATCCCACGCGGGTCGACTGCCAAGCCGATTCCAAGGTACGTTGATCTTCAGATCCGCGACCTGAAATCATACCCAGCAGTGAAGTAAAGGAAAATTGGAACTGCTTGCCGCGAATGGCCCGTGACTCAAGAGCCAGCGCAGCATGCCCAGGAGCCAGCTTCGCCGAAAAAGAGCTGGAAAGGCAGATTGAGAAGTTCCTGGGTAGCCAAATGCAGGCTCTTCACATAACGAGATTGACTTGCTGCAACAAAGTACAAAACATGGATGTTTGCAAGCAAAACTGAAGCGCGCACGCGCGCACGCGCGCACACGCGCACGCACATGCATGCATGCATGCATGCATGCATGCATGCATGCATGTATGTATGTATGTATGTATGTATGTATGTGTCTATATATACATATATATATATATATATATATCTGCTCGCCCGCCCCCCCCCCCCCCCCAAGATCCACCTTTGGGCTGTTTTGAGTATATGTTGGTGCCCAAAATCCTTTTTGGGTGTGAATATATATATATATATATGAGAGCAGGACGCTGCGAGCGTGCACTTTTTTCACTTTTTGAGTGGAAACTCGAGTTGAACTATGTTTGCATAAAGTGTGTTTAAATGTCAGCTGAATTGTAAAGAAATTTGATTGGAAAGACCATACTGTGTAAACTATCAATTAAACTAGAATTATTCTAACTCAAATCCTATTATGAAACAGAAGTTGTGATTGGATTCATTCCTTATCAAATTATGGTTAACCTCTAATTTATTGGGTAAGGATTTACATCTAAATTCTAAATGTAAGATGTAACTTCCAGTAGGATTCTGATCAAGTATTTCCTTATTGAGTCCTATTGAAATCCTATTCAAATTCAAACGGAATTTTAGAGAGCGGCTGTTGGTGGAGATGTGAATTGAGTATGGAAAAACGCTACAAAACACTGTTTTACTGTGTTTTCTGACCATGGTAGTTCTGGGGCTAGTACACACAAACAAAAACACAATTTATGACCTCTGAATTATCTCCTTCTGAAATCTACTTAATATCTTTACCAAATAATTCTACCCAATGTCTGACTGAAATTGACTACAAATTATTAAGGAAAGACTCCAATCAAATTGTATATGTTAAATTACATTTTAAATTATGATTAACCCAGTTCAACGTAAATGTTACACGGGAATTCCTTTTCCAATAGAACTGTCCTTACACGTTGCATGGCTAAGAGCCTGAAACCTCCAAATAATTGGATTTTTAGGGACAGTGCAGCACTTTTGCCTCTGTAAAGCCAAACAATAGGGACGAGCACCCTGACCTCAAAAGTGCTGTACTGTCCCTATTTGTGTTGCTTTGGAAACACAAAAAATAGGGACAGTACAGCACTTTGGGCACCCTGGTGCTGCACTGTCCCTATTTTTTCAATTGGAAACTCAAAAAATAGGGACAGTACAGCACTTTGAGCATCCTGATCTCCAAAGTGCTGTAGTGTCCCGATTTGTTTGATTCGGAAACACAAAAAATAGGGACAGTACAGCAACCTGACGTCAACAGTGCCGTACTGTCCCTACTCTTTTGCTTTGAAGAGACAAAAGCGCTGTACTGTCCGGGAAAAAAAAAAAAAAAAAACAGGTCTCAGGCTCTTAGCCATGCAAGACTCTGAAATGATTGTTGTTTTTGTTTTTTTAGGGACAGTACAGCACTTTTGCATCTCCAAAGCAAAAAAATAGGGACAGTACAGCACTTTGGAGCACCCTGATCTCCAAAGTGCTGTACTGTCCCTACTTTTTTGCTTTGGACACACAACAAATAGGGACAGTACAGCACTTTGAGCACCATGACCTTCCCAAACTGAAAACATGCAATAAAACGGAGGTTGTTTAACATGTTCAACACACTTCAATCACAAATCATCTGCAAACTTCTGCTTGCCTATCCTTCTTCGGGCTCAAAATTGCTGCAAAAACTCTATAAAAATGCCTACTCAAACCAAAACATCCGCCAGCATCACATCCTGTCCAGGATCAGCCCATCTGACAAAAACAATGTCAAATCTAAACGAAATCCGTTTTGTTTTTCATCTGCTTCAAACAGTTGAAAACTGCTCAAAACACTGTAAATTACAGTGTGTTGGCAATGTTTTAGCTGTCCCCAAAGCTGGGGGTGGATCTTGGGGAAAAAGGGCGACCATATATATATATATATATACATACACGGCAAATACGCCTACAGGCACATACACATGCACACAGACACACACACACACACACACACACACACACACACACAAACACACACACACACACACACACACACACACACACACACACACACACACACACACACACACACACACACACACACACACACACACACACACACACACACACACACACGCACGCACGCACGCACGCACGCACGCACGCACGCACGCACGCACGCACGCACGCACGCACGCACGCACACAGGCACGCACGCACGCACGCACGAACGCACGCACGCACGCACGCACACACACACACACACACACACACACACACATACATGCACACCTTTGCTTACACCTTGATCAGCGCAAGCTACGACAACCTCTTGCTTTAGACGAGCACTTCGAAGATGAACTTCCCCACGCCAAGTGGTCACAGAAAGATTCTGTTTGTCCTTGGCAAATGCGCTCTTCGAATCACGCAATGTCCACAGAATGATACCTGCCCCGAAAATGCACGACATCTCTGCTCTGTTTGACATGAACAATGTGTTAACATGCTGACACCAGTTGACATACCAGCATGATCCTTGTACCAAGCAACCACTCCGAATATGTAATCACCCAAATACCGCAAAAGGTACTGCTCCACAAAGCCTTCGAGCCTTGGCAAGTCATCCCGTTGTGATGGAAAGCAACACTTCTGGGCTGATTGATGCCTTCTGACATCTGAGCCTTGCACATGGACAATGCTCAAGGTCATCAGTTCGTTTGTGACAATCCATGGGATGATGTTGCCAATGTGTGCGACATGTCACCCCATTGTTGTTTGGATCCAACTTGACAAACATGTTGAACTAAGCGTCAAAACAATGGGCGGGCAAAGCTGAGAGGGCAAATTGACCATGTCCTTGTATGATGTCAAGAAGCAAATTGATGACTTTGATTCGTGACCATACTGCCTTGTTCTGCCATGTCACGAAAGTACGGTACTTGCATTTGCTGTTTGAGCAGCGGATAGCGGTATCTGACAGTGCTCCTCGCAATTACGAATGTTTTTCTTGCAAGCAGACAACATCAACTTGCTCCAAACATGAAGCGGTTTTGGCGTGACAGGATGTTCTTGTGGTTTTTTTCTCTGACAATCGAAATATAAGGCGCATGCCCGAGATGGCCTATGCGCATGTCAAACCGCCTGTCCAAGACATGCTTTTGGCGACAGCATCTTGGCTTCTGAAAAACAAAATACAAGGCGCAAGCGCGCGATAGCCTTTAAGGTCTACAGACCGCCTGTCCAAGACATCTCTCATCTTGGAAATCCATCTAAATTCGGCAAGTGCGAGCAAAATGAGAACTGCATCAGGTTCTTGAGGCGACATTTTCTGCGCCTTTACATTCAGGGAATACCTAGCGCGCACCACTTGTTGACCCCACAAAATGCCCCCCCTCCAGGTTTCAAAAAATACAACGCTGGAACTGACACGGCCAATCTTCTGGCCGGCTGTAAGACACAAACCAAAGTGAAATGCATTCGTGCATCAAAACCGTAATAACGTGGTAAACTGTTTGTCTCACAAGTTACACCATGCGGAATGATGATGATAACGCTAAAGTTCTTTGAGTAGACCCAAACGGGTGTTTTTTCACACCAACAGCCTTCAAAGGCAAAGCGGAACAGACGCAACACAATCGCAACCATGTTCTGTGCTATTGGCTCAGTCCAGTCAGTCTAGCATGTGTTCACGCTTGTGTGCAAACGCAATTCAGCTTTGGCGGTGTCGGAGCCTGGAAAGGTCAAAAAACCAGTGAAAAGACTTTTTATCCAAGAAGTTGGAATTCTGTTCACTGCTTTGAGCCCAATGGTGGAACATAAGAACCTGACAACAAGCCATGTAATATGTGCAAAGGTCACCCCAAGGGCGCTGGCTGAGTTGTGCAGGGCAGTGGCCTGCCCATGCACATGGAGCAACTTTGGAATGCTGAAGTGCATCTGATCATGGCATTGACCGTTGCCTGAACAAACAAGCACAAAGGACACCCAAGTGAACAATGTGGTGGACCTTTAAGAAGGGTTCAAACCCTTGCACCTCAGCCATTGCACCACCCATAACGTGGGTTCTTATGTTCTACCATAAAGCTTAAACTTGCACAGCAGGCAGACATCACGCAAGTGGCTGCTGGAAGAAAAAACACAGCACAGGCACACATTCTGTCCTGCCACTGCCAGATTTTGCACTTTTATCATTCATTTCCCTGAATGCTATAATGCAGCAGGAAGCCTTGGGGCTGCACTATAACGACCCCTTTGCAATTTGTCCCGCAACTGCGTTTCTGCAAGGCGAGCTGCGAAAGAGGTAAAAAAGGGGTTTAAACCACTGCCTTCTACGTGCCTTCTGCGTGCTTCTGCGTGCGTGCCTCGTGCCTTCTGCGTGCTGAATGCGTGCGTGTCGAATGCGTGCCGATGCTGCCGAATGCGTGCCGGGTGCCGGGCGCAGGCCGTTTTCCTCTCGGTCTTGTAACGGATTTACAAGCCGGTTTCACCAACCAATCGCCCTACCGTCAATTCTGTGCGGGCCACAGAATTGCCTCTGTCAATCCTGTGCGGGCCACAGAATTGCGTTATTCCGGTATATACCGGGGTACCTGCACAAGGCAACCGCTGTGCACCCGAAGTGGGCCGCGACTCTTCAGTCCTACCTCGCTCGGGTTCAGGCAGAACGTGGACACGTTCAGATTGGCTATACTGCTCGTGCAGACGATGGGTTTGGCCGCCTTTATGCTGTTGGACCCTCTGCCCAGCTGATGCCGAGGGCACTCCGATTATTTGTTTGGGGCCACTCACGCGGAGGTCGACCTTACTGGCTGCTTCAAGGAGAAAAACACCGACTGACGTTCTGACGTAAGGAACCTCAGTTGAAAAAGCACCTAGCCAGTTTGATGTCGGCAGAACGGCTCCTGTACCTTCAGCAGAACAGAGAAGTGTTCATTGCTTTGAGGAGTTTGTGCCTATGCTGGGGCATGTCAATCAGTTCAAATATTTTTCAACCTCGGATAAGGAAGATGTTGTTTGATTGTTCCCCACTGGCGAACATCTTGGATTGGTTGAGAAGAGTCGGCGATCGTTGCGTACCTTCACCTTAATTTTGGAGACGGCTGAGTACCTCAGTGTTGAAGAAGTTCCCGTCTTCCTGTGCAATTTTTTACCCATGTTCAGAACACTACCATTTTGCCCGCCTGTTCGTGGACTGACAGTACGAGAAAGAAACGACATGCGGCTCGCCTCTTGGTTTCCATAGGTTGCACCGATAGAGAAGCAGCACGGACCTCGATATTACAGCTCGCACTACCTTTGCCAGAGGATATGTTTCCTGCCATGAAACGGCCTTTGATGCCACTGATGTTGACTCGGCCATTGCCAATTCCAGCGTCAGCAATATTCGTAAGAATTACCCCGGCAACACCTTCATTTCGACATCCATGACCAAAGGCCGCCAGGTTCTTTTCCGAGACAGCAGCCTACACAAGGTGGCCAGGCACATGGAGCAGTGGAATGAACTTGGCAGCATCTTAATGGATCTTGCCAATCGTACACAGAGGGATGGAGGTGATGCCCAGCCTTTTTAAGTCTGTGATCGACTGGCATGCCAAGCAGCTCTCTGTTGCACTTATCAATGTACGAGCTTTCACTCAGGAACAGACGACACTTATTGAGTTGAGGCCTGTTGCACTGCTCCTAGCTTGAACCCAAACAACCCTCACATCAAAGAACCCCGCAAATCCAAAAAACGCGCACTTCTTTCTCACGGGTTGCTTGAAAGTAGCACTGCCTCCAGGGCACGCGGTGCACCTGGAGCAGGAGGAAGCATTGTCCCCCTCTTCAGTGTTTCCAAAGCAACCCTGGACAGAGCTGAGCCAGCTGAGTAGCCGACCAAACCCCCCTTCAGGGCGAATGCGCACATTGTTCGGAAACTGCTTGAGATGCATGGTGGCATGCTCGAATCCGCTCTTTTAGCACGCTGAGTTTGGTGACAAACTCTTTGATGCCTGACACGCGCCAAGGCGATCACGGTGGTAGTGGCCCTCTGAACAACTGGGCGGACGACCTCAGCCGAGGGCGTCTTCACCGTTTCATGAACCGCCCTGCAGACCGCGTGCGCTTCAGCCCTCACAGCCTTGCTCAAGCTGGAAGGGGCTCACTCTGTGCCCCATCGATGCGCCTTGGCGGCCAGAACACCTGGCTGCCCTTTTGGCCGCGCTGCGCCGCCCAGACGCGCATCAACAACTGGCGCTAGTTGTCATATTCTTCGCAGCCATCAGTGCGCCCATTTCCTGGAAGAAAGTGCAATTCCAACTTGGTGCGGATGGTCACTCAACTTCAGCCTGGAAACTATTGAACTCACTCCACTCAAAACCCTGAAGCTAAAAGAGCAGCTATTCGCATTGCTCCAATCCAAAAGAATCAAAAGAAAGCTTTTGGAGCAAGTCCTGGGGCTGCTCATCTGGGCCACCAGCCTAAGTCTGGAGTTGAGATCTTGGCTTGCGCCCTCATACGCAGATCTGCATTCGCCGCCAGGATGCATGATCTCAGTGAACGCACGCCTGTGGCCTGCATTCCTTTCGGCGCTGAACGCCAAAGCCGTACTGGCCTCGCCCGTACACGGCATCTTTATGCCGCTCGGCTCCAGGGTATTAGAATACCAGCAAACCCCAGCACGCACCCCCTCCGACTTGCCTCGCGTCGTGCCCAGTCACAAGCCAGCGTGGGTGCGCATAGCCGACCCTGCTGCCGAGCACACTCGCTTGTCCACAGCAAGCAGGGCTAACATCGAGTGGCTCCTTCAATGTTTTCAGGCAGACTTGGCATGCCCGCTGCAAAGCAAGCCAATCATGGCATGCAAAGCAGCCGCCGATGCTTGTGCCGAAGGCACCAAAGTCGGAATAGGCGGCTGGTTTATATCCAGCCGCTCCGTCTCATGGTTCGCAGAAACGTGGGACTTCCAAGAGTCCAGCAGCAGTGGCCTTGCCTCACCAAGGAGGCCCAACGCTACATAGCGTGCTTCGAAACCTTGACCCAGCTCGCGCTCATGCGAATCGCTTGGACCGCCGAGGGCCAAGCAGTGCACGGCATACGCATGCCTTCCGGCACAGACAATACCGCATCAGAAGCCGCATGGGCCTACAAGCACAAATGGTCAGTGCTAGCCTCGCATATGCCAGGCGAGCGCAACGTGTGGGCGATCAGCTCAGCCACGGAAACACATCCGCATTTGACAGCAAGCCGCAAGCTCGCTTTCGTTTTCGCCCACATGATTTCTGGCCCCACAAATCCATGCTGTCATTGCATCCGCAGAGGGGCGCAGACATGTTTTTCCACCTGCACCCCCGAGCCTTAACTTCCAAGCAACGCCTTATAAAGAAAGAGAGCATGCGCACAGGTTTGTCGGTCGTACTCTTTCATCTTCTGCTGCATGTTCCCTTTCGGATTGAAGCAGTGATCAAGATTCTAACAAGCGGGCCTCAGCTTCTGCACCAAAGTACAAGAACCTGGTGTCCTTGCCAATGATGACAATTGACACCGCGCCAGGCGCCGCAGCTCGGCCACCTTCCGGAGTCATCAGGAGCTTCGCCCTTTCCTCAGCTTGAGCAGTACATCCTGCAACAAGGTCGGCCAGTTCTCCTAGTCATGTGTGTTGTTGTGAGGAGTCATCAAGAGAAGTTTGGGGGCCTGGGCAGCACGGCTCAAGGAGCCATGGTAGGTGCGAGCAGGGTGTCCACAAGAAAATCAACGGCCTTAAACGATTTGGGCGCTAGGGCAAGGGCGGGCCAACCATGCGTCAACAACGAGCCGGCCTTCAGCGCAAGTGCAGCAAGTGAGGGTACCAAACAGCGCCACTCATAAAGTACGCAGTTGGAAAGACCCGCAGACCTGTTTAGACGGGGTTTCCCAAATGGATTCTATTCCACCTGGTAGGCTCCTGGCACTTGTCCGTCCAGGAAACGACCTCGTCCTGCGAAGGATTCGAAACCTAAAACGCTGCGTGCAGGCGTGTGGCTGCAACATAACGACCCCTAGATATGCTTGCAAAATGCCCCGCAGCTGCGTTTCTGCAAGGCGAGCTAAAAAAACAGGGGAAAAAAAGAAAGCCAGCAGTTCGCGCAGTTCGTTGCTGCTCCGGGCTGCGCATTATTGATCCAATGTTGCGCCATCGTTGCTTCAAGACAATTCAAATTTGCCTCAAGAATGGCATCAAAGCCACCCGGCCGCGCCACCTGCCCGGCATCGAAGCCTCCACCCGACCGCGCCACCTGCCCGGCGAAGCCTCCCAGCTGCCAGAGTTGGTCCCTGGACGGTCTCTCACTGGAAGAGAGCATCAATCAGGGCCAGGCGGATCTGCCCGACCCGGAGCGAACCGCGCCACCCAAGGTTGGAATTCCGACTTCGCTCTCCCACCAAGGTCGGAATTCCGACTCGCTATTTTGTCCAAAAAAACCACTGCCGGGCCAGCGCCGAAGGTCTGTCAGCGACCTGGTTCTCGCCAGGTCGCTGACAGAGTCGCCTTGCCGTCAATCCTGTCGCCAACGCAGGATTGCTCCACTCAATCCTGCGTTGACAACAGGATTGCCCCCTTCAATCCTGCGCTGGCAACAGGATTGCGTCTCCCGCAAAACTGCGGGAGCGATGCGGTAAATCCCGCATCGCTCCCGGTCTCGCCGCCCGGCTTCCCGGCTTCGAATTTGGGAAGTAACGCAAAAGGACGAATGGGGAAGATCAAGCTTTTCCCCACGATTACACACGCTTTGGCTTCTTAGCCTGGGGCAATGACGCCGGCTATTAGCGAACGCCACTGCCCCTACTGTTTGACATTAACATCGATGTCTATGAGGATTGAAAGTCCGCGCAAACTAACAGGAAAAGGGGGAACACCAAGCACAAACCAAAAAAGGGCCCCAACAAAAACCACACCGCGCGAACCTCCGTGACTGAATGAGACGGACAAACTTCCTCCTCTGGGTCGAGAGATCCATATCAAGGTCTTCCGGTTCCGGAGTCGGCTTGATCATGGGCAAGTCCAAAACAAGGCTCGTGGTTGGTTTGCCTCTTTGTGCCGAAAGGTATCTGTACAGTGTCTCATGCACTACATGCGCTTTCGGAAAAATCGGGCGGATGTTGAGACCACCTGCTTTGAAAGACAGCCCAAAATGTTTGGTACTGCATCTGATGCAAGCGGCATCCCAAGGAAAAAGTGGCTGCATCAAAGTTTTGCTCAAGGTATCCAAGGCATTGTTGAAGGTCCACACTTCCGCGCCCAATGTTCTTGAGGGCATGCGATGTATCACGTGAATTCCAGATATCAAATGGCAATTCATGTTTTTCGGATCTGCTACCGGGATGGCCATCCCGGTTACCAAGCGAAAACTGACCATGAGCTCTATCCAGAGAACCGTCTTGTCTGGCGTGGCTGAAGTCGGCCATTTGAGATCAGCCAACCATGACATGAGCTTTGCATTAAAAGTTGTTCCCCAAGGTGCAGTCCGCCACTCAGATGTGGCGGGGTGCGTGAAGTAAGGATTCACCTCATGCGCTGGGCCCACGGGGACAGCGACCGGCTCTTCCGTGAGTTCAGAGTCTTTGTTTTTGGCAGGTTGGCGGTTAATACAACGCACGTACTCTCGCAAAGCACATGCAATTGCGCCGTAGAGTTTTGGGAGGTTTTCCCTTTCCTCCACCGCTTGCTTGTGTTGTTGGCGCCAGAGCTGCTGCAGGTCCTGTGAATCAAAACCTGCCGCCCTCTTTGCCGCGAGATCTGCGCAGTGGTTGCCAAGAAGATGGTACGCATTTTCGTCCGTTCCAAAATTGCTTGTGTGGCTTTTCACCTTCATGAGGCGAATTTCTCTGCTCTTGAGTGGCCAAGCATGCAACGCACTATGTACACGAATTATGATATTGCCAACATTTTGAGCTGTCAAACGCCTTGTCCGATCAAGCGGTTCATCTCGCAAACTGTCGCTGTACAACGGTGACCACATGCAACCCAGTCACAACGTGTAAACCTACTCACGGTACATGCAGGGATTAGCACCCCACCTTGAAATGCCTTGAAATCCACATGGAAAGGGATTTCATCCTTTCTCCACGCATCAGCTGAGATTTCAACAGTCCTGATGCAAACGAGCGAATGAGATAGCCTGCCATTGGCATAGAAGCCTCTCAAACAAAAGCTCAAGTGAAACCTAGGCTCCAAGCCCTTTGCAGTAAACCGGGACTCCGTTATCGCACGCCTTCATCCTTTGCTTTCCGCTTTGATGCAGTTGCACCCTGTCTTGTGTTGCTTTTGCCACCCAACTCAACTCTGTCTAAGTAGTGGCAAGTGTGGCACTTCTTGTAGCGCCTTGCAACTGCAGTGTTCTCTTCAATCTCAATGAGTACGCTCTTCACGAGCCATTTGCAATTTCGTCTGTGATAATGCTTTCCAAACTCAGTGATGAACACAATGTTCTCCTCTTTGACCTTCGCAGTTCCAAACCACGCTGAAATCTTGCCGTAGCCACATTTCATCAAGTAAAAACATCCATAAGAAATGCAAACTGCCATCCATGCAATACTGCTGATTGTTCAAACCATTGGGCTCATTGTCTCTGCTCAAGGCGTCGTGCTCGATCTTCTCGCTGCCGCCAGGCTGCAGTAAAATACTGATCATCCCAGCTGCGAACACTCTCTTTGCCGTCTGTGTGATCGACGTGCTACTCGCGCCTTCAAAAACCTCATGGCCACTCAAATCAGATCTAATCCTCCTGATGGCCAGCGTGTTCTCCTTCATCATGAGGGCCTCGTATTCACCATTCTTCTGTCTCACCTTCAAACTCGCCCGACACAATGCCGACCAAGAAACTCAAGATTTTCACCCGATCTCGGCTCAAAGCCTTCGTGTTCAAGTCCGCCACATTTGTTGCCGTGGGAACTGTCCCGACTTGGTAAAAGCCCTGCGCTACTCGCTGCTGCATCCACAACACCTGTCCACTCAGATGGCGAATACGACCTGCACCAATCCTTCCAAGCACTCCCCTTGCCGCTGACGAATCAGTAAGCAAATAAACCCCAAGAGGTTTCTCATAAGTGCAAAACTTGATGATATTCGAAAGGTAGATCGTATCACAACCAGCACTGACCGTGGAATAATATTCAGCCTCGCCACTGCTCAGTGATATTCTGCGTTGAGATCGCGAAGAACTGTACACACAATTCTTGTTGAGCAGAAACACAGCAGATGACGTCGACTTTCTGGTTTCGTTGTCTCCACTCCAGTCACTATCCGCGCATGTCTCCAAGACCATCGCAGAAGGACAGCGTTTCGTCACTAGCCCATCATACAGAATCGGCTGTTCAAAGCAAATTGCATTGTATCTCACACCAACCAAGTAGAAACAGAGATGCTTCAAAAGTTTCCACCCCTCAGCACCTGGATGAGCCATGCACTGCGCCAACGTCTTGATGCAATACTGGCAATCAACCAAGTCCGTGCTCATATACAGCAACAGTCCAACCGCCGCCCTGTACTGGCCGACGGTTCCTCCAAAGGATTGTCCGCCAGCTTGGCTTGAGCACCTCCACTAGGCATTGGTGCTGCCCTCGGGTTCACCCTGTCCGGATTGATATTCATCAGCTCGAACAGCTTTGTGAAATTCTTCTGGGCTGAATGATAAACCGCAGTGAGCGATGGTATATCAGCTTCCTCTTCAAGAACCACAATTCCTGTCCGGGCTTGGTGATGAGCTCATACGTCACCTTGTATCTGCTTTCCACTGCGGGCACCAGTCTCTCCATAATAAATTCCTCAGCGCCAATTCCAAGCCACATGCAAAAGACCATTGAATCCTGCAGCTGCTGCAAAACTGAAGGGCAAACTGTGCATCCTTCCACTCCGACTTTCTCCTTCAAGAAACTTGTAAACGCTCCATGCCACTCACGCGCGCCGTCACGCTGTCCTGGTAACAGCTTGTCCAGCTGAAATATCCATTCCTCCCCATCAATCCATGCATTCACACAAGTGGGGATTTGCTGATATATGCATCGCTCATATCCAGCGCAATCATCACCCAGTCCAAACCTTCTGCTTTCTTGTGTTGGAACAAGGCCGGCAACAATCGAATGGCCAAACTTGACGTCGCCGGTGCAAATAGCTGTTGCCGATGCGGATCATCCCAGTGGAATTCTCGAGCAACGAACCTAGCCCGCCGCATAAACTTCGGAATTTGGTCTCGCTGCTTCGGTCTCCAAGTTGTCACGAACTTCGTACTGAGTGTTCTCAATCCCAACTCCTGCGCCTCCTGTTTGCTTATGGGCTTCAAAACACCCATGGTCATGAGTCTGTCCACCTCCATGCGCTTGGCAAGATCATCTATCGCCTGCAAGTCACTTTCCGCCAACTGCGGGTCCTCGCCCCCGGGACCAACCGGGTAGGAAAGAAGCTCCGAATCTCCTTCCGAACTCTTTGAATCCTTCCTCTCCCTCCACATCGCCAGTGAGCTGGCGGTCATGTTCTATTATCGTCTCAGCTTGCTGCTCATCATAGGGCAATTCCAGCACCTCGTCCTCATGACGCAGCTCTTCATCTCCAACAACACACAAAACTCCTGGCCTTGAAGCAGAAGAATCCCCGCCTTCTCCAGGCGTAGGCTCGCCCGCATATATCATTCAACCTCCTTTCCTTTCTTGGCGACACCTTCGCTGCTTTGGCGTCACGCTCTTCCTCCGCCGGGTCCCGCACACGAGCGCTCTCAGGTGCAACCACTCTGATCTTGGGCTCTACCTTAGCCGCCTTCACCTTTGGTTGCACCACATCTGTTGTTTTGAACGCACTCTTTCTCGGATTCGCTGCCGGCTCGCTCTGATCCTCGGACTCACCCTTTTTCGCATGCGTTGCAGTGTGCTCGTCCGGGACCACCGTCTCAGGGTCTGATGCAGCTTCATCCTCTTCTCCAGTTGCTCTGTCACCTGGAAAACCGATGACCAACGCCTCCAAAGGGGCTTCATCTGGCAAAACCTCCATAAATTGCTCTTCTTCACCATCAACATCCTGCTCAGGCTCAGCAGCACGGCCTTCCAAATCCCAAATGACCTCCAAGGTAAACAAGGTAATTGCAGGGCATGCCTCTGAGTGTCGCTGCCAGCCCTGCATCCCACTTTTGCTCTGCTGTGAGACGCCTGATGGACCGCGTCAAAACCAGTCCTCCACCATGGAATCCTGCTCCGGCCGTTGACACCAGACGCATGTCGCTTGTAGCAACCTTGCCCAGCCATATGCTCTTTACCCAGGAAGGGTTTCCTTTGTTCTGCACTTTCATGTAAGCCAAAACGCACTCACCAAACGCTGCAACTTTGCCTCGGTAAATCGAGCCTGATGAAACTCGCTCCATTGGCGTCATACCTTGCACCACATGAAAGCGATTGTGGGTCCATGCGCTATGCAACCATGACCATGCGTGAAGCGGGTCAAAAGTGCCAACTTTGCATTTGCAACCTTCCTCCATCTGAGCAAGAAAAATATTGCACTGGTACCTCAAAGCTTGCACTGAACGCTCCACTGCACCGTTCGCCTGATGGTCGCCGCGCGGGCTGTTCCGCAAAACAGTCTTCGCACCATATTTCAGCCTGTGCTGTTGTACTCGCTCCTGCAAATTGACACAAGAAGGCTCTCCATCTGTCATGAAAATGAGCTCTGGATATCCGAAGTAAGCCATAAATCTGCACACCTCCACAACCAACTGTGTCATCCACTTCCCGCCTTTCTGAGCCGTTGGGATTGCATGCACACATTTGCTGTCGCGATCGTGTAAAACCAAGCAACAAAGTTTGGACGCTTTGTCGTCCCGAGACCCCGCCTTCTCTGGATCCCGTGACGTGTAACAAAAATCCGCACTGACCAAAGGCAACGCTCTGCTCGAATCGTCCACCTTCTCATGTTTGTCCTGCCGAGACTTGAATAGCACAATGATGGGCAACGCCTGAAAAGGGTAATGCGTGAGTTCATGCTCAGCCACCTGCTCCGGTGTAGGCGAAGCCACACCTGGTGGAGAGTTCGCCTTTCGCTTCTCTCCCTGCAAGATCTCATTGCGCACCTTCTGTTCTGCTCTCATGTCTTGTGCCTTCAAGCGCTGACCCAGACGCTTCAAAATGATTGCTTTGCCTCCAGACTTTCCAATACCACACTTCGTGCATGCTTCCCTCAAGACTGATAAGGTGTCCTTCATGGTCAACATCTTGCCTTCAAACTCCACTTCATGCTCATCCACTGGAACCAATGCTTCTGCTGGCACATCTCTCCAAGCCTATCCACTGCAGCTTCCTCAGCCGGGTTGCCAGGTTCCGCAGGCCTGTCACTCGGGGCAGCTTCTGCCAGCTTCGCAGTGTCCTGATATCCTCGATGAGCAAGACTGATCAGCTCGGTGGGCTCCTGCAGCTCTTCGATCTTACCTGAAACATTCTCAAGCTCACTCAAACGGTCTGCAAACTCGATAACCCACCATCTCCCATTCTGCTTGATGAGAGTTGACCTTCTGTCCACTTCAGCTCGCGGCAAGCTCGCTGCCACGTCTGTGAAGTTCATGCCGAACAACTTCACTGCCCAGCATGTTTCGCTAATCTGCTTCCAACCTGTTCCAATCTCTGCAAGCTCAGGCCTCAACGTGGCTGCCACCTGATCGCTCTCGTTTGTGCTCTGGCTAACGGCACAAATGGATCCTGAGATACACAAGGAATTTCGTTTGTGCCACCTCCTGGTTCCACAGTTTAAGCTCTCCCTCCTTAGTACCGACCTGCCAGCCAGCTCGCAAAAGCTTGCACACAGAAACCAAGGGATGAGATACCTTCGCGACTATGAACTCCTCCCGTAGAACAAACGTTCCCTTGTTCGACTGCGCATGAATGTCTGCAATCCGTCTCTGACTGATTCTGAGGTCATTTCCCTGTGCGTCCTTGAATTTCCCAGGCCTTGCCGGTGCTCGCGAGCCTACACAACTCATTTCTTCAGGAAGCACGCTCACGTCTGCACCACTGCCCAGAATCACATCTATTGGGTTTGCAGTTGAATCTCCATGCACTGCACGAACAATTCCATGCTCATCTGAAAACCCATGTACCACGAATTTCTGTACCATCTGACATGTGTGCAGCACACTCTGAGGCCGACACGTCCGCAAATCCTGATTGGATACCTTCTGCACATTCCCACTGCGAATCTCCATCCGAATAAGTCATATCGAAACATTGCACTGCCGAATCCGAAATACCTGCAAATGAAATCATGCGCACATCATAAAATGCAGCATCTTCCTTCTCGTCGTCCATCTCATAAATTGTCAAATCAAAAACATCGGAACCATCGTCCATAGAATATACCCTTCTCACCGACTGCTGAGCTGTTTTGTACGCCATCCTTGCCACCTGTGGCAGTGGTAGGGAAGCAATGATCTTTGCTCTGCGGCATGTTTATTGGATTTTTTGTAGTTCATGGCACAACCAAGGTTCACCGTCTTTCCAGCAGGCGGGCTGGTTTAGTACTCCATGACCAGGGTTTATCCTGGTCGACTTTGAAACCCCATTGAACAAAAAAGTCAAGCGCAATGTCGGTCGCCATGTGAATGTCGGCCTCGTCTTATGCAATTATCTCTATGTTATCAATGTAGATCAAAGGCTGAGCCGGGACATCTCTGGCGATGGCCCAATGGAATTGGGCACCAATCATCACTGCAGCAACCACACTGAGTGGGTCGCCTTCTGGCACTCCACATGTCGCCCTGCGGGGCAAACTATAGCTGTCTTGCACGACCCACGTTAGCTCTGCCCGCTGGGCGCGCGTGGCCTGGCCGTGAACAGCCGCTTCAGAGATGCCCCTCACCTCTCGCATGATTTCCTCCAGGTCCACGCTCGCAACGAGGCTTTTCTCGAGGCGTCGGACTTCCTTTTGCTCGTCGAGCAGCTGCAGCTCGAGGAGCTCGATGCGGCTGCGCTGGCGCGAGCGCTCAGCCTCAAGCAGCGCATCTTCGCGAGGTCGCTTGGTGGGAGGCCGCTGGGCCATCAGAGCAGCCGCAAGGCAGCGAGCGTCCCTGTCCGCCCACGCGGCAGGCTTTTTCAGAAGCCATGCCTGCACGCATCGGAAGGCCTTGGAGGAAGTCATGATAAGTGGCTGCGCGGGTTTTTTTGGGACCATTCAAGCATTTGGGACCATCATTCGGCGGACTTTTTTCTTTAGCGCATCCTCAAGCTCACCAACGCGCTCGCTCCAGCTCCTCAAGCTCATCAACGCGCGCCTCCGCCAGCACCGCTCGCTCGCGAAGATCTTCGTTCTCTTCCTCGAGGAACTTGATGCGGCGGTTCAGCCGCCAGCCGAGCTCCTCACAGCGTATAGTTTCACTGTCGACATCCTCCTCAAGCTCATCAGCGCGCGCCTCCGCCCGCACCGCTCGCCCACGCTCTTCCTCGATGATCTCGATGTGGTGGTCCTGCTGCCAGCGGAGATTTCTGTTGCCGCGCTACCGCTCCTCACAGCGCATAATTTCCGACGAGCTCCTCATCGAGGTGCGCGATGAGACGCCGGTGGTGGGAGGCCGCTGGGCCAACAGAGCGGCCGCAAGGCTGGGAGTGTCCTCGCCCACCCACGCAGCGGGCTTCTCCAGAAGCCATGCCTGCACGCAACGGAAGGCCATTGCGGAAGTCATCTTGAGCAGCTGCGGCGGATCGAATAAGTATTATCAAAAAAGCGAGAAGGCGAGAAAGTGAGAAAGCGAGAAAACAAGAGCTCAGGATCTTTTTTTCGGTTCCGACTGTCCACGCCCAGCATCGGCTCAGCCGCAGCGGCAGTGTCGGAGCGGGCCCCACAGGCGGGGGCCCCACGAGGAACTCCGTCACGAGGTCAAGGGCGCGGAGCCGGGCGGAGCATAAGCGCCCAGCATCCGCAGCTGCTCCAGGTTGCGCCAGTGTCCCAGCGGGCGCGAGTTGTGAGCGTCGAGGCCGTAGACCTTGTCGTTGAAGGGCGAGAGGGACTTCTTCTCGACGGTCTCCACGGCGATCTCGCGCGCGCGGCTGCGCAGCTGCGCGAAGGCCACCCTGCGCTCGCTGCCTTCCTCCAGCACCTCCCTGTAACCGTGAGGATGCTGTACATCTTGGAGCGCAGGCCGACGTACTCGAGGATTTCTGGCTGGGAAGGTCTCGTCGCCGAGCTTGCCCAGCTGCCCCATCACCTCGATGGCCTTGGCGCGCGCCGCCGCCAAGTGGACTTGCCGGCCACGTCGAAGAGGGTGGCGCCGCTCAGGTTGGAGCGGGTCCTGCAGCTCAAAGATCTGCACCATCACGGAGTCGGTGTCCGTGAAGAGCAGCCTCATCTTCGGAAAGAGCCTCCTCATGTGGAGGTAGTAGGCCTTCTCCATCATGAGCTGCAGCGTGCGGGACTTGGGCGGGCAGCTGACGGGCTCCTCGGGGTTGTAGTCCTCCTCGCCCAGCTCGGGGTTGTTGGCTTGAGCGAAGGGCTGGAAAATGCAGCTCAGCCCTCCCATGACAGAGGCCGCACGTCCTTGTAGGCCTGCCCGCTGGTGATGAGGTGAGTGGAGTCTTGCGGGCCAAGTGCCGCAGCATGGCGTCCGGGCAGCGTGACATAGTGGATCGGGTTGAGCCCCAACTGCGCCCGGAAGGAGTCCCTGTAGCTCTCCATCACGTCCGCCAGGGCCAGGACGTCAGTGTGGAGGTAGCAGTCGTGGAACGGAAGGTCTGCAGTGTTGACGGCCAGCCGGTAGTCCTCCGCGCTCACCGCTTTCCCAGCCAGCACGCTGTCGTAGCAGTGCTGCTCCCACACCGCAGGCTTCTCCCACGCCTCGGCGCCGCGGAAGTGCTCGAAGGGCATGGGCAGCTTGCGCAGGATGCAGTCCCACGCCTGCTCCAGATCGCAGTGCGTCCGCCGCTGTTTGAGAGGCCGTCTTTGAGGCGGAGAGTCGGTCGGTGTGCGCAGCTGCAGCTTGGGGTGAAGCGAAGGCCTGCTGTCCACGACACTCATCTGCACGCGCTTCTCGCCCGACTTGCAGAGGACTCGGAGGCAGAGGTGGCTGTACTCGCCCTGCTTGATCGAGCTCTTCACGCGGCGCCCGGCAGACAGGAGAGCCCTCGTGGCGATGTAGCGCAGCAGGAAGTGGAAGTCGTAGCCGCCCCCGTTGTGAAAGACCACTGGGATGGTCTTGGGCGTCTGGGCCGCAATGTTGCAGGAGTGGCACAGCGCCCCAAGATACCGCCCGGCGCCGTGGCAGCTTCTTCTCTGCGGTCTCGAAGGATGCGAGGCACTCCCTGCAGTGAGTGGCGGCCCTGTGCTCCAGCTCCTCCCGCCGAGTCATGCTGACGGGCCGAGTTCGGCGTCTACGTGAGGTAGTGGTTGGCCAGTTGAGAAGGAAAGGCATGCTAGGGATCAGTCGTATACAGCTTATTTCCGTCCAGACAAGAAAGAGCTGAACGAACTCTATCGAGAGGTCGAGTTTGCCAGGAATTTCCTGTGGTGCATTGACATGATCTACGAGTCAAAGCTGCCTGCGATGAACATCAACTCCATCAGTTTGGCGCCACACGCGGCTGACAGGGCCGCTGAGAATCAAGATCGGCGCAAGTGGGTGAGCTGGCTGAAGGAGATCGAAATGAAAGCCGAGAAGGGCGTCATGATCGACTTCTACCAGAACAACTACTGCACCATTCACGAGAAGTATCCCGAGGACTTTGTGATCGGAGAGGAGCCGACGTGGTGGGTGATGGGCTCATCGAAGACGGAGCCGCCGCAGAAGACGGGGCGACAGCAGAAGTCAGCGTCAAGCTCCGGGCAAAGGAGCCAGACCTCTGGTGGGCCAGTCCCCCAGCACGATGCCGTCAAGATCGACAACGAGATCATCGACTCCATTTTCCGCATGAACTCCGGTGGTGATGATGACAGATGGACAATCATCAACCCAACTGCTGGACATGACACCTACACCTCATTCGAAGGGGGTATTACTTTGAGCGGCGCGACTGTCAATGTGAAGTTCAACATAGACAACAATACAGGGTGCCCAATCATACAAACTGTACTTGGGCCGTGTCTTGCAGAAGGTAAGAGCGCAACATATTGGGAGTGTATGCTGAGATGCCTGACCTCTTCGCTGTTGCACTTCGAGGAGAAGACCAGCGCGGAGAAGATTATCCTATCCTATGTTGGGAAGGGGAATCATGGCTTCAGCTGTACGCTTTCCTGTGTGCCCAAACAGGATGCTTGATTACTGGACGCCTTCCGGGCGCCAAAGCCATCAACGCGTTGATCCAGGCGGAGAAGAACCCGGACAACGCACCTGGACAGTTGAACCGGATTATCAAGAAGCAGAAAAGGGGCCCCATCGGTGAGGCAACGATTCGCGATATGATGATCCAGAAGAAGATGATCGTCAGAAGAAGAGCTTCTTGGTCCTGGACTGGCCCCTGAGGGCCGTCAACTCGAAAGGGAGCACGAAGACCTTCCAAATGATGGTCAACGAACAGGGGTGGACAAATATCGAAGAGAGATCATACTATGGGTCGAGTGAGCAAGTCTCCTCGCCCAATGACACAATGAGTATTATCTCCCGATTGCAGAAACTGGACAAGCTCATCATCGAACGACGGAGGCGAGACATGGATGACTCACCTGTGTCGGTGCACATTTGGATGTCGCTCTATGATTGGGTGTGCATGAGAGGATGTGGGTGGCAGGTGACCGCCAATCCCATCATTGACTCCTTGCAAAAGGCGATATCTGACCTCGTCAACACATGCAAGGGCCTGGTCGTGGTGTGCGTGAATTGCGATGTTGCTTTCCATGGAGGAAGAGGGGACTTGGGGACGATCGCCAACAAGGTCAGCGAGATCTGCAAGGCGGCAGGCGCGTTGGTGACCGAGAACGATCGCCTGTGGCGCGTGGTCCACGCGCTCACGGGTAAGAACTACAAGATCCCTGGGAGCTCGAACCTGCAACATTTCCTCCTGAAGCGATTGTTGGTGGAGAAATCCATCGATGTGATCGCACCAAGCAACGCGTTTGTGCGTGAGCTGGAGGAGACGTGCATAAACGAGCCCGACCTTCGATTCAACATCCCGAAGAACATGGAGGAGTCGAAGGTAAAATTTGAATACAAGCCGACCTTCAGGACGAAGGATACGGCGGACAAGATGCGTTTGGGAACACCGATGTCAGTGATCAACGTCTTCGATGGTACTCGGTCACGGAGCTCAGCGGGTTGATCTGCGAACTTTGCGTTAGAGAAATGCAGGTGAACAAGTCGAAGGTGCTCGGACCAAACTCGAAGTTCAATCCCACTTCTTGCGTGAACTGTTGCGCGAACTGGAATGCGGACACGAACGGTATTGCGAGGTCTATCGAAGGGAAGAAGCTGTATACGCGACTCTTCGCGGAATGCGTGGTAGCAGTCCCTGACCTTAAAAACCTCATGGTGGACGTCAACAACGTCCAGGCCATGATCACGATTATACGGGAGCTCGCATATTCCAAGCTGAAGAAGGAGCTATCCCACGTGGGTTTCGTGAGCACGACAGTGGATCAGGCAGCACAGTTCTACAACAACGGTCACGGGAAGCAATTATGTGCATCCCGGGATGTGATCATGTGCAAGAATTCCGAGTCGAGGAGAGCATCTTCATGATAGACAAGGATCTTGGCAACGTGGCCTATTCATCCTGGATCAAGAGCGTGCTCGATCAGGGGACGATGTATGAACTCCTGGGACAGACTTCAAACGAGGAATCCTTGGGGGACGTCGTCGAGATGGTATTGGGATTCTTTGAGGTGATGTCGTACTTTCAGCACGAACTACCGCTGTGGAAGGATGTGTGGAAGATCAAGAGAGAGTTCGAGCAGTCAATCGTACGACACCTCGCCGGGAACGTGACCCACACGACGGGCCAGAACCGAAAGCGGAACAAACCTTCCGCGCAACTCGGGGTGCCCACGAAAGAAGTGCTGGACATCATGAACAAGATCAAGCCCAGACACCCGCGATCCCTGATAACTGAGACTGCTGCCCAAGGGTCCAAGAGAAAGGCAACGGAGGGCGAAGGTGACGGTCTTGGTCAAGCACCAGACCCGAGCCGAAGCTCTCAGCCCAACGCTGAGAAGGAAGAAAAGAAGCAGCGAGTGATCGATGGGCGGAGAGCGGCACTAGGATTCCTGGAATCAATGGAGAAGTGCATGGGAGAAATGGGAATCTGCATGAAGTGCGCGAACCTGGCCCACGACGGCGACTGCAAGGACTTTGAGGAGGCTGCTGGGAATGAGAAGGCGATGAAGAAGATCCGTGAGCTACTCAGCAGTGATCCTGTTTCCTCGGATGAAGAAATGGGGGATACGGAGGAGCCGTCCTCATCAACGTCCAAGGAACGCAAGAGAGGAGGACAAGCAGGGAAAGAAACAATTGAAATGTATAGCTATACCATCAACTTGGTGGAGATGGCTGACACGGCTGAGGGAGGAGAGCTACAATGCGGTGGCGTGGACCTCACCTACAATCCGTGCGGGGACAACAGGACATTCAAGAAGACGCTAGAGATGGGGTGTGACACCATCCCGTGCTACATCCCGAAGTACGGCGACATGAGTGATGTGCATTTGCCATGGGCGTACGCGTCTTTTGTTGACCCCAGGTACTTTCCCAAAGGTGCCAACCTTGAGCAGGTGGATGTGATGCAACTTGGCAAGAGCGTCAATTTTTGCGTTGCTCCTTTTGACGGTGCTCCACTATGCAGGATTGGCGATGATCGCTCGGTATTTGCTACGAAAGACCAAGCAAACCAGCTATCTCACAACCTATGCAGAGTCCTTCGGCGCAAAATCGGCAATTGCCGAGGAAGTGCTTTCAGGTGCGACGAAGGTGGATGGGTCGACATTGATGCAGTCATTGACGACCGGAACAACGACATATTCCCACCTAACACCTCGAGAGCGAAACGATACATGGGCATCATGGAGGTGATCAAGTGGCAGGAATCTGGACACAAGAAATCGAGATTTCAGGTCCTGGCAGCAAGGTTTCCAAGCATCATGAACCCGAACGACACGAGGGCGGCCAGGGAGGAAATGACCAAAGCTGGCCTGGATCGGGACGACATCGACAGGATGTTCAACAGATGCGATGGATGGTACAGACCTGGTGCATCCGAGTCACAACTGGTCACAGTGATTTTGGATTCATGAGCTCATCCGCACTGGCAAATAGGTATTCCGCAAGGATGGGTGATTCTCTCGGAGGAGCATTCCATGTGACGTATGTGGAAAATCTGCCAAGCATCGTACGCTGTGGGTTAGTCCCCGGCGGAATCGATGGCGGTAACAGGCTCGGAGCGTTTGCTCCATGGGATGAGATGAACGTGGCAACGAAGGTGACGCTACGGAACGTAAGGAAGGGGGATCCGATTGCGATCATCTACATTCCCAGTGCAACCCTCGCGCGGTATGGAGCTGGAGTCGCGGCAAATGGGACATTCATGGTCTTTGACGTGATCCCGTTCTATGAGGTCAAGTCCATTTGGATTGGCAAAAGCAACGGAGGGAAACGCCTGGAGTACGTTGACATCAAGAGAGCGTACTCGAAATGTGTGGAGAACGAGATCTGTCCTGGTTTCGTCAACTCATCCCAAGAGTCGGCTGCGATGTTCCTCCAGAACGTCGCAAAGATCAACGAGGATGCCTGAGACCGAGGCAGGTGCCGATAATCTGCACTACATCAAAGACATGGTTGATCGTGCATGCGAACTTTATCGAAACAACAAGATGGAGGAGTTCGATGCGCAGGTCAACGAGGTCAGGGACGAAGTCAGCAAGGTCGTCATCCTGAATGATGAGACATGGGAAGGACTGAGGTGCCGGATATGTCCGTCATGTGCGACATGCTTCTGCTTATGCCTGGAATGTGAAGCGCAACTGATCTCCACCAGGAGGTTCTACATCCACATCAACTCCGACGACGAGGAGGACAACCAAAAGCCCAATGTCTCGGGATGCCAGGCGTGCGCAAGAAGAAGCCAACCATGATGCGGCAGCACAGGAGGATGATGACGAGGTTCCTGAAGAAGACGACATGGACACACAAGGATATACATCCGGCTACGTGTCTGAAGAGGAAGATAGCGGTTGGTATTACCGCGACACTGATCTGGCATCACGGGATATCATAAATTCCCAGCGGATGGCGATTTGCCTTGATGAGCCGCGCGAGGCTCAATACATGGCGGGATTCATCGCACTGCAGATGTCCAAGATGTGGGGGATGTTCGAGGGTGGTGAGGAGAGAACGTTGAATGCCGGACTCGAGGGGAAGCCGGGCTGCCCTTACTAGTACCACAACGACTTCAAGAGGTACCCCAACATCACCGAGCACGATCAGGAAGGGATCCTTTTGCCATCAACAGCACTGAAGATTTCTCAATCAGAGAATGTTCGGGCAAGGGTCTTCCGATCGGTTGAGGAGCGTGAAGAGTATATTCGTATGATGGTGTGCAAATGCGAGGGACTATATACATTCTACAAGCTGTGGATTGCAGCGAGAATCCTCGATGTCACCAAGGACGAAATGAAGCTCCTGGTCAAGGACCGAGTGCACCCGGTGGGTGATTTTTTGTTTTCAGATGCTTTTCACTGGCTTTCAACTGTAAGTATATATCGTTCGTGAGGGATGGCCTGAACCTTGGCAAATATGGTTACGCGGTCAATGCGAGCGCCATCATTGCGGCCATCGACCCGAACAAATGCGACACACCTCTGCTGGATTGGTGCCTTCGGAAAGGGCACTGGTTACCAGAGGATCATAACAAGAAGTGTGTCCGGGCGCGAGAAGCCCAGAAGAACTTGGACGAGGAGTTCCGTCGACGCACTCACAGACTGTCCATAGGGGACAGGTATGCGTAGTGAAGATGCTGATTGCGGCACGATGTGGGTTAGTCCCCATCTGTTGCTTGCGTCTCATCAACACCATTGCGATGGAACGACTTTACATCATGATATGATTTCATGCGTCCAAGATGAATGGATGTGTATATGGTTACATATTCCGACGGCTATGACATTCTGGATATTCATGGATGGAACTATTACCTCATGGATGATTTCCTTTTCATTGTATATATATATATTGTTCGTGGTATCTGGAATGGCTATGATTTGCATTGATTGCTTACGAGCAGGCGCCTCTGTTGGACTCTTATGGCCAACCCATTATCTATGGATGACAGCTGCGCGATGCGCAAATGCGGCAGCTGGGATGTTCACTGACGGTCAAATGACGTGACAATAGTGTATTGTATACACCTGCATATGGGAGTGCGCTTCGATTGGTGGATGAATGTTTCTCTTTTCATACAATCGAACCCGGCATGTTTCACAACGAATGAACGGTGTAGCGATAGCAAGTAAAAGAATGCACGACACGATTTCGTAGCTGAAGCCGTGGCCAGTGGAACGTTTTGTGGTGTTTGGACCGCATGATGAACAATGCGACCCAAATGGGGGATGTTAAAACCCTCTAGGCCCCGCGCCTTGCTTACCAAGTTCCATTGATCGCCATTTGGCTCAAGACACAATTGAGGTTCAAGATCTGATGTGTAGCTGCATTCACACGTGATCGGCATTGAGAGCGGAAAACACTTCGCGTGCGCTGCATTTACTATTATTCCTTCTCCCTTACAACGTTTACACGGGTTCGGCTATAACGGCATTGTCCGTATACACCTTTCTACGTGGTTGGTATTACAGCTGGAGGGTTCGGTGCACAGCGTCCCACGGGACGTCACCTTGCCGTTCTTTTGGAGCTGCCAGACAACGGAAATCGGGTATTGGGCCCTTGTATATTCAAGTGTCCACCAGAGGTGGAACGTAGCGAGTCAACGCATCCTGCAAAGTCAGCGTCCGCATACAAGGCCAAGTGCGCATCATCCATAGGGTCTCCAACCCAACCGACCATGCGCCAATGTTTAGTATGATGCACATAGCACATCAAATGACGCAAACCCCGATCATCGGAGTCGGTCCACCTGTGCGCATTCCGTGCTAGGCGATTCACTTGCCGCAACAAATCGAAGCGAGCAATCCGCGCACCGTACAGCAACTTCATTAGCACGCTAGCGGCATGCGGAGCAAGGTGTCCACGCGCGGGCTCCTTCATGGCCAACTCAGGAGTCCCTCCCCGCTGGTCCGGCACTGTGGCAGAACCGTCGGTGGGCACAAGATTGTTACACCAGTTGCACACGACTGACGGCCCCTCTTTGGCAGGCTTCCGCGAGACGTGATTCTTTGTTTCTTCATGCAATTCAGGAGTGACAACCTTATTCAATTTCACGTCGCCCGCCACCTCAAGATAGCGGTCAACACAGGAACGTAGGAACTGTTCCATGTCATAGGTCACCGGGCTAGGCTATCACAAAGTCGCTGGATATCCGGAGCAATCCACTCCCAATTATCTGCATACGTGTAACACTGCACATGGTCACAAAGACGCCATGTCCACATGGCAGAAAAAGCGCACATCACAGCTACCCACATTGGATCTCCTTCTGGCACACCATGTGTGCTAGGCAATCCTGAGGAAATTGCGCCATTCACGACAAGGTAACGGACAGAGGAGTTGATGGCCGCAAGCCACATGTCAACCAGGGCTATTGGAGCCCCAAAGTGAATGAGGAGGGATCGCACTGGCTGTCGGCGAAACATGTTGAAACATCTTTTGAGATCCAAGACAAACCCGAAAACGGTGTCACCTGCATGGCTATGAGCGTCAACTTGCGCAGCAACCTGCCACCGATGCGGCGCCCGGCATTCCCCCTCCGACTGATGCAGGGAAATGCAGTTTCCAAGAAGTCAAAAGTCGCCGCGTGAGGATCTTAGACCAACACCTAAACAGCAAGGAAAACACAGTGAGAGGCCGGACAGAATCAACAGTCTGCTTTGGGAGTGAACACGGTCTTGGCCGAGATGAGAATCTCTGGCCAGCTGGCTCCATGGGAGATGTCCCGGAGGATGTCAAGCAGATCAGTGAGGATGTCATCTGGGAGGCTATGAAGTTCCCTCCTGGAGAAGCCACACATGCCCTTAGAAGTCATAGGTTTGGTGTGTCGGATCGCATCACGCCACTCCTGAATGGTAAATGTGTCAGCAACAATGCCAGGCAATTGTGGTATGCCATTTAAGTTCGGTTCTTCAATGGTCACCCCAGGCGGGTGCTCAGCCTGAGCATCCGGGTCTGCACGGTTCCAGATGGGCTCCCAATGATGCTGCAATGCCTCAAGGATATCCTGGTCAGCAGTCTTCCAAGTTTCCACAGTAAATTGAAAAACATGAGGGACCCCCGCGGTATAGCGTCAACGATGATGTTGTCATCTTCTACCTTCCGGACATTCATGACCTTGTCATCAACGCACAAGCAGTCACCAACAAGGATATCATGCTCTGGCGATGTCTTGAAGGAGGGGGCACTCTTTACTCGTGCACGATTCCTAGTGGCAGTAAGCAGTGTAGCGGTCATGAGCTGGCACACGGGTTGGAGTGCAGGTTTACGGATAAGTTTATAGGTAAACTTACCTCCATGCACCCCCCAATCTGCATGCAAGGTCTGCGCAAACTGTCTGCGACGAGCCTGCAAGGCAAATTGATGATTGCTGACAATCATGCACAGTGCGCTCAGTCACAAAATCAATCCAAGGCAAGATCGACTCACGTTGAGGCAACGGAATCCACAGCTCTGTGACATTCTCTGCAAGCCACTGTGGCCAGGGCTGGACATAGCCCTTGGCTCGGCATATGGCATTCCACTCTTGTGCGAGTTGGGCCACACTGGGAGTGCCACTCGAGATATAATGTCGGAGTTGCTTACCATAGCACTGCAGACGACGGCATTGTCGCGTCTTTTGTATGGCAGTGTGGGTTGCCACATCACAAATCGGTTCAAACTGCCCTGGTGCAATTTTTGGCGGCCCAGGCAATTGAGCTTTACGAAAAGGCAAACGGCCACACCGCCCTTTATGCGAACCCGGTAAAGTGGCACCCGATTTGTCTGCAATGGCGTGGGACACAGCAGTTTCAGCTCTTGCGGCCCATTGCTGCAAACGCTCTGCGACCGTGAGTGTTGTGTCTGCCTGGTTTCGTTCGTCTTGTTGGTAGTGTGTTGAAGCGCATAGTGGGTCGAACTGGAACTCAGTCCAATCTTTAGGGATGCGTAGGGTCTTACGCACAAACTGCTTACAGGGCACTTGGAACTTGAGCACAAACGGTGTGTGGTTAGCGAAGGTGTGTTCGCCATCAACTGATGCTCCGCAGATGTGCTGAAGAAGTCCACCTTTGAGCAAAATAGTGTCGTTGTAAGAAACCCCGTTGCACGTCGGTCCTACGGACTGTGGATAAACACGTCTAGCCCACTGAAGGGTGTCAACGAATCCATCTTCCCATAGGTGTTGGGATGTTGGCGAGTCCATTAGGGCACGGTTAAAATCCCCTGCAATAAGAACGTGAGGTCCCCCAAGTGCGGCTCTGGCAAGAACCGCGTTGATGAGGATGTTGTTGCATTCTTGAGCTTCAACCGATCTACCTTGTTTCGCATATACGCAAATGACTAGCACATCAAAGTGCCCAATGCGGATCCAACACTCATGATACCTACCAGAATTGACAAGCCAGTCTGGAATGGTTTCACGTGCAGCACGTGCAGGTACAGAGGACCAAATGGCAACTCCAATGCTAAGGCCCCGCCGTGCGCAGGTGGGGTTCTTATAGTCTGCTCTGGGTTCAACGGCAGCTCCCCAATGTGCACGGAACGGCTTGGCCTGGTGTCAATCTCATTTTGGACAAATTTGGTGGCGCTAGTCTCACTAAGGCAGTAGACATGTGCTCCAATGTCAAGAATGTTGTGTGACTTATTCAAGACTGCAGTTGGGTTAAGCGCGCACACTCTGAACTCAGTAAGGATGGCAGAGGCGTGAGCCTCACTGTGCTGATTAGGTCCAGGGTTCTGGGCCTCACCAAATCGAAAACCTAACCTGGGTAATGGCGGATTAATGTCTCCCATCTCGTCATGCAAAAACGCAAACGCAAAACAGCTCAGGTTGTGTCCTTTTTGCAACACACTCCCGAAGCAATCTGCAGCGAACACCACTTCCTGAGATCTAGTCGTGGTGATATGCTGGAAATCCAATGCAAATAAAGACGCACATACAGGTCCGCACATCTTGTCAGCTTGAAATATACCGGTAAAGCTATTCAACACATGCCCATCAAGCCAAGAAAACATCCTCCCCAAAACCTGCGAAGCGTCAAGGATCTGTGAAAACCCCATCATAATGTGTACGCATGTTGTTGCTGCAGCACCACCGAAAGCGACTACCTCGACGTCAGCCATCATCTCGGTCAAGTACCGCGCTTGCCCCAAAGGGTGGGATAAATATTGTAAAACGGTCAAAATCTCCAGGACCCCAACACAAACAAGCGAAAGCATCCCGAAGAGGACCAAAAGAAGGGGAGTTACCTCCCACCGTCAGTCTTGCATATCACTCTCGAATTGATCAGCACTCCTGCGCTTCTTGCGTTCCCCCTCTGAAGAACGAGGGCTGGGCCGAGAACGGATAGCCTTGAGCAGGTCCTGCGATTGCACAGATAGAGCGGCCTTCAGGCTATCAGCAAATGTGACACTGAGCTCTTGCTTCAAGTGCCCCAAACTTGCTTGCATCTCAGATTCAACCCGGCTGAGTTCCTGCTTGTTCCTCGCTTCTGCATTGCGCAAATCATCTTGAAAGGAGCCCTGCATCGCAGTGAGGTTGTCCTGGAGCGCTTGGATCTTGGCATCTTGGGCATCAAAGCGGCTCTGCGTCGGACCTTGTACAGCACGAGTCTGCGGACCGTTCGTCTGTCCAAGCTGCATGCTACTGCTGGAGGAATGCCTCTGCCATGGGTCTGGGCCTGTGACCCAAGGGTCTGCAGTTTCTTTCATAGCCACTGCCGTGGGGCGGTCACCAACAACAACCTGTTGCATTGGTCCACGACGAACTTCAACTGGCAGGATGCGTACTGCATGGCCTTCCAGAACAAGGACGTCCTTTTCCGGTTTCTCTTCAGCTCCAACTAGCCACTTCTGTGGCGCTAAACGTTTGGTTAGTGCCATACGCCATTTGACAAGAACAGCAAGTTGTCGAATACTGTCAATGTCGGCCTTTTCCGGAGTGTGCAAAAGCTTGTAAAGGTACTTCATGGCTGTAGGCTCGACAAACGCCTCATTGGGCCGGCATATTTTCCAAGCATCCTGCAAATCTGCCTTCATCTTCCGCGAATGTATCCAAAAT
Source organism: Effrenium voratum (assembly GCA_963377175.1). Taxonomy (NCBI): domain Eukaryota; class Dinophyceae; order Suessiales; family Symbiodiniaceae; genus Effrenium; species Effrenium voratum. Next base: position 97,542 of record CAUJNA010000048.1, on the reverse strand, counting down.
GCTTGGGGATCCCTGCAATGAGGGCCTGAATTTCATGATGCTCTTCAAGACGTACCCAGACCAAAGCGTATGCAGGATCAGGCCTCCGCTCATCTGTGAGGCCAGTGATGTACACCCGGCATAATCCGTATTCTTTCAAGAGGGCCTTGGCGCTGTCAGCTGAAGCTTGGCAATGGAACCGGATTGAGGTGGCTTCATGGATCGAGCACTTCTTACCTGCACACTGATACGTCCTGCCCCACACGTGGCGGATCACGGCCCGGCTGGACTGCTGTAAGCGGTTGAATGCAAATTTGACAGGCGCAGTCTTACATTGTTCCCAGGAAGCTGCATCGAAATCCCGTGCATCCAAGGTCATGTGCAATGTAACTCCATCCATTTTCCCCAGCTTGAGGTCAGGTTCCCCAACACAAATGTGCTGCTTGCCCAACGGAATCAACTGCACGTCCCGATCGGTCAAAAGCCGGACATGAAATAGAAGCAACGTCCCTGCCATTGCATTCTTGTGTGCTGAGTGGGCTGAGCAAAAGTACTCCAAGTTCATCTTCAATTTGCGGCGACGCCTCAATCCACGGCCTCACCTTCGCAGGCGATGTCAGCACAACCCCAGTAGAGTCATTGCACAAGTCAGAGAGCACCTGTGCAGGAGTGCCATCTACGTTCAAGAAAAAACCAGCTTGGATCATGTACTGTCCTGGATCAACCGAAAAAGTGGCACGCTTGTTTACCCGCTGCCCGTTCTTGGCGGCTTTGGCATGCTTGCCCTTCTGAATCGCGATGTTGCAATCCTTGCACAACGTCTTGATGGCATCGTTTTTTGCAGTTACAGTGGGCAGCTCAATGATGCCTTGTACTTGTGTCTCACCAGCCTTCTGAATGATCTCACTGGTCAATTCGGAAACTTGCAGTGGCGTGAAGGCACAATCAACAAGGCACTGCGCTAGCTTTGCCTGGATCTGTCGCTTGTTCACACCTCCATGGAGACCAGTCTCATGCAGCCTGAAAACTAGTACAAAATGCCCATTCACCCTGACCTCACTGACAACGTGAGCACGAACTGTGGCAAAAGTATTCACCAGTTGCTCAACCGTGGAATCAAGTGGCATCCACGTGTAGTGGATGAGGGATCCAGCCCAGCCAACTGTGACAAGGAGGCGATTGGGCGCTTCACCTAATACCGCAGTTTCCTCAACCGGAAGATGGGGCGCCCCCCCCGAGGGGTGCCCCCCTCTCGGCCCCAGAGCCAGGCGGTATGCGTTTACCACTCTCTCTTTGAAAAACATGCTGCTTGCGAGAAAACCTGTAGTCAAACAGGAAGCACTTCGCTTGATTTTCAATTTTGCCCGGCCTAAACGACAGGAAACGCATATCACGGGGGGGCCCCAACCCAGTCTCACTGGACTTTTCATGTTTCCAAAAGCGAAGAATCAAGCGCACGGGCACCAAAACCATTTCTACACGATTCAAGAAGGTCCATTTACTGTTTTGAAGGAAGACTGCGCACCCTCCCCGTGTACAGGGGGGGGTGCCCCCCCCCCCTGTTAGCTTGCTAATAGCAAGCTAATAGCTGCCTAATAGCGCCAACTGGGTGGCTTGTCAATGCGCCGGCTGAAGGCTCACCCCTCAGCCTCCTGTGGCCCACCCGCGCCACCAAAGATCCCTCATTTTCAGGAGGCAATGCTCGGTTATATTCGAAATGGAAGGCCAGAGGCCAAACACACAATTTAGTTTGGGTGCAGAAGAGCAGCGTGATATATGTTTCGAACATGCATACCTTCAGACTTTTCAAACTCCGCTTCGCTGCGTGGCTGTGTTACACAGTGTACAGGCCAAAGCTGTGTGGGCCAATTTTGCGGTGCGAACGTGCTAACAGAACCAAATAACAAACAGCTTGCTATTAGCGTGTTATTAGCAGTACTTCCACTCCGCGCTAATAGTTTGCTATTAGCAAGCAAATAGCCCGCAAATAGAAGCTTGTTGGTGTGCCTGTGAAACGCAAAGGAGGGGGGCACCCCTGGAGGGGGGCACCCCAAATAATTGTATGAGATCAACACCAATAGGGACATCGGGCTGATCTGCGCCTGCAGCTATACTAAAAGGTACAGTGGGCGTCAAAGGTTGATCAAATCCAGTCAAAAGAGAGTCCCCAAAAACAGGGGAAAGTGCAAATCCACCATCAATGCGTTCAATGTGGATGTGGGACGCCCGCAGCCTCATACCCAAGACGGCCTGGACTGCCTCCTCAGGGTGTACTGCAATCTGCATTCCTCGAACTGTGCATGGCAATCACAAGAGCGGCATGAGGTATTGCAATACAGTTTCCAATGATGCGAGACAGGTCTTTATCGTCGCCGGTCAAATGGAATGTGCCAGTGCCTCCCTGAAGAAGGATCATCTCAACATGCGTGAGGAACATCTTGGTACTTGGATAGCACCTCAGGGGCTATGTCACTGCCCAAGGCCCTCGCCAATGCCAAAGGCAGTATCACGTCAGCCTGGCCGAGAGATACCGGGGCTTTGGCAAACCAATCTGCAAATTGCGGTCTCACAGGCGCGAAGGCCGAGGAAACCGCTTCGGCGAGGACGACCTTGCACCAAAAAAAGGCAGCGGACCTCGTGGGCGCAGGAGCAGCAGGGCTCGTGGCGGTGCAGTCCCAGCTCCCCCAGCTGAGTACGTCCGCCTAAATGTGACGCAACTCTGGAATCCGCTATGTGCAATTTTTCCACCCCTTTTCATCTCCGAGGAGCTCGAGGCTGCCTACGTGTGGGGTACAGCATTTGGCCAATCTCTGGCGGCCTGGCTTGGCCAACTACGGTGGGCGCTACCCAATACACCGAATGATCCGGGTATTTCGTGGTTGGAATTGCTCATCAACTGGCAGCTTTGCTCGGGAATGGAGTTGCCACGGGTCACACGTCCATCAAAAGCCGAACTGGCCAATCTCCCGAAGGACATGTACACAATCCGTACAACTGCCCAAGATCCAGCAATTGGATTGCAGCCCTTCACTTGGACACAGGCCTGTAAATCTTTTGAAGGTGCGCTGCGCATTCTACAACGTAGAATCCCACAAGCCTTCCTGCCCTGGGACGCACGACAGCTCAAGGTGCATACTTTGAGGATCTTTGGTGCGAAGCAGCCGGGCTCGGACGGAGGCCTGTGATGCCTCTTCAGAACCAAACGCTCGATTTGGTGCTTCAGGGATACCACCATGGGAAGGATTTTTCGCTTGCATGGGACGCTGCGCAGCACATCTCAGTGGAACGCACGTGCTTTATTCCAATGTTGCCATCTGAACTTGAGGAAGGACCTTATGAACGGTTCTACCGCTGGAATCGTTTTCAGACTGCAAACCGTGGATTGGCACGCCAGTGGCGCTAGCCACACTGCATGAACACTTTGTTCTCCGGCGGTGATTCATCGCCCTGTACAGCGTTTTGCCGGGCATCAAAGTGTTTGGATGGCGTCTTCGCCCTGCACCCGTGAATATGCTCGGGCTGGGCTCGTCCCCAGATACTGCTCGCCGGATCTTTGGAGCTGATTGGCATGTTTGTTTGTTCGTTTAGGTTCGATTTTTTGCTGACGGTGCACCTGACACTGTCGCATGTTCTGCGCGCAAACCGGACTTGGTCCCTCCTTGCACAAGCTGGGGGGGGGCCGTGAAACAAGAGTAGGGACAACAGTCCTCGACCGGCAATGCCCGGGAGAGATGAAGAAGAGCCTGACGAACTGGTCGCCTCTCGCTCTCGCTGGGGGGCGGCCACAAAGAAGGGGGGTGACAACAGTGTGCAGCGTTGGATGACATCTTGCACTTGCTTAGGCCTTGCTGGTTCCCTTCTCCTGTGTTCCTCTTGGCGATTCGCTTTTTGGTTTCCGCTGTCACACTGGCCGCGAAGTCAAGTCGCTATATGCAGGGCGACCCGCCGGCCCTTGCATCTGTCGATGTCATACATGCTGCGTGCCTTGTTGCTACCTGCTCCCATGAGTTTCTTCCGACTGATGTACGTCGCGGGGCTTGTCCTGAATGGCTCCTTGGGCCCGCTGCGCAACGCAGTTGTGTCTGGAGTGTGCACCTTGCGTTTGCTGCTGGCTCTCCTCTCCATGTCATTGCGCCACGCCAGCCACATTACGCTTACCAGGGAGACACGCCTGCCACGTCTGGCTCACTTGTCGCTGTCCTCCTCAAGGATAGCCATGAGCACCGACTCCTACAGCATTACCGGCATGGTGCCTCTAACATTGCACTTGAGGCCCGGGTCTGTGAGTGTGGCTCTGTGCACATTTATGTACTAGCCACTCAGGTCATACAACAGGGTGATCCTCTTGTGTGTACACAGTGTCCTTGGCGGTGGACCGCTCTCGTTGCTCATTTCGATGGCAGCTGTCACCGCTCTGAGTGTACCGGCGGCGCGGGGGTAATTGTGCGAAAATTCGTTGGTGATGACTTCCAAGTGCTTGAACAAACTGTATCCGCTCGCTGACTGTCCTGACTCCTACCACGCTGAAGGTTTCGCTAGCGCTTGCGCTGTCCAGGCACTTGCTCGACACTTCCCCTCACACTCTGACGTGCAGGAGTGTGTCATCATCGGTAAAATTCGTCGATCTTAAACTACTGGCGTCGCACTGCCCGTGTGCGACGATCGGTCCTAGTCACTGTGCTGCAGCAAGCGCAGCTTCTCGCTGCCACTGAACTCCCACGCATCTCCTGGCGATACGTCCCCCGTGAGGCCAAGCCCTCTCGGCCCAAGACCTCCTCGGGGTAGGGTTTTGGGGTTGATGGGAGTTCGATAGCAGACTGGGCCTTTTTCGTTGACTACTTGATGGGTGCAATATTTTGGGACTGCGCTGTTTTCTCTATCTCCCCAATATTTCGGTATTCGCTTTTCGGCGGGAAGATTTCGAGTGCGATGGCTGCGTTTCATGTGCTGCAGGTTTGCCGGTGGTGACATTGTTTGCCAGTATTGAGACGCTTATGGAAGAGAGCACGTGCTTGCTTTTTGATTTGCGTGGATCTCAGTGCAGAGACGGTGTTTTCAGATGTCCACATGGCTGTGCACCTCGGGACTATGGTATTCCTATGACTGTTCCTTTGCCGGATCGATGCGGGTCGTTGACAGGCCTGAACTTGTGCGCTGTGGCCACTAAGTATGCATGGGATCATGACCTCGATGTTTTCGTTCGGAACTTGTTGATTGAGACCACCGAGTTTGGCCCGAAAGCTGTATGTGGTCCATTCACGGAGATTTGCCCACTTGGCAGTGGGAGCAAGGAGCCGCTTCTCTTCTTTCTTTCGACCTTGGGTCTCCCAGGACGCACGTGCTTCTCATTGGATTGGGATGCCAGGGTTTGTGCAGTTCATGAGCAAGTCCACCTTTCGCTCCAGGTGCATGGACAGTTGCCGCCTTCTTGGAGTGATTTGCACAAGAATATCTTGTGCGTGGCATGTGTCTCGGAACCCCCTGTTTTTGTGTGGATGCGCCTTCAGGGTATTTCGGTTTGGCTGCGCTCGCCCCCTTGTCCACCGTTTACGTCTGCTTGCATCAGGGGTGCCAAGGGGTGGAATCACAGGGATGCATGCCTTTTTGGCCAGCTGAGGGTCTTTCGCCCTTGGATATGCTATGTTCAGAATCCAGATATTTTGATGAGTTCAAGGCGAGAGCCAAGTGGGCGGGTTTTGATCTCGGGTGGCATGAGATTGTGAGTCTTGGAGGCTATTCTACAGTGGACAGACCGCGCTTTTTGGCCATCCTGGTGAGATCAGAAGGTCCACGCAGCCTGGAACCAAGAGTGGCTCATCCCACGTGTCAGAAGGTCGGCGTGGATCACTTGGTGCGAGGCCCTCCCACAGGCATATGTGCAGAAGCATTTCCTGACACCAGAAATTCTGTCAGTGTATCTATCTAGGGAGATGCTGCCAGTTGAGGAGCGACGAAACCCGGCCATGTACCTAAATATTGCTCGGTTCCGAACCATCCAGCCATCAGACAGGTTGCCCGCCTCTGTTTTGATGGCCTCCTATGGGATGCAACATTGTTTGGATTTCAACGCTCTGTCCATGGGAGGGATCTATGGAAAGCTCATCAGATCAACCACATCGCCCTCGCATTACAGGTTTGTTACTGCCGCCGAAGCCATTTTGAGCTCAGGGGTCACTTTTCAGGTGTTCTTGGGCAAGATGATGTCCATGAGGCTTTGCATGTGGTTGGAAATTGCATTGCTGAGTTGCACGCGATTTTTGCACTTCAGCATGTTCTTACTGCGATCGGTTTGTGGCCTGATTGGATGTCGCATCGCTCCGTTTGGGTTGAACACAGCCGGCAACGTCGTGAGAGCATGATTGATACTTCCAGGATTCTTTCAGTGATTGTGCAGCACGGTCGCTTGGAAATCTGTGTGATCACGGCGGTGTACTTACCGCCATGCCGGGTTCAGGGGAGACAGCGTGATCAGGAACGCAAGGCTCTTCGGGAGTCTCTGTGCTCCCTTGCGGTGGAGTTGGCTATGAAGTGGAAAGGACCGGCCATGATTATGGGAGACATTAACTCGCCCTTGCACCACTCCGCACATATGGCTGGGCAGAAATTGGGGAAGTTGCGGCGGCCAAATTTGGTCAGACCTTGGGTTCAACGTACCAGGAGGATGTCCGCCATGACATCATGTTTTTGTGTCCCTTCATGATTCGATCCTTGTCCTCTGTATGGGGTATTTCAACTGGATGCCATCGTGTGTTGTTCTGTTGATTGGAAGTTGCCTAGACTTCTGACCCCGGAGCAGAGGGTTTTCTTGAAGAGAACGGGGTCTTGGTCTTCGGCGTTGGAGGTTCTGGAAAATCAGGAGGGAGGGATTGATGCTTTCCTGACCAGCTCAAATTTCCGGTGCGACCCATTCCTTGCACTAAGTCGTGTGTCCGAAAGATCTTGGAAACATGCGTTGAAGGCAGAGTCGCCATCACTGAAGATGAAGTCGTCTCAGAAGGTAGATGTAACCATCCTACACTTAAAGTGCTTCAACCTCTCAAGTCAGTCAAGCCTGCTAGAGTGTCTGATTATCAGGTTGAAGATGGGATCCACTCTGTGCATGCCAAGCAAGTTGTCAGGCAATGCCGCAGATTGCAGGCCTTGATTAGGTGTGTGGATAAGTATCGTAGGGAGGAGCCCGCTGTTGCCCTGGGTGAGCAAATCACATCGATTCTGGGGCAAGTGCATTCTGCTTGTGGTTTTGGGATGTCTTATGCGGGTTGGTCTTCAGCAAAAGGACTTACCTCGATTGCTGGTGAGATCCCGTCCTTGGAGGTGCTGCAACAGCATTTTGCCGCAGTTGACATCTTTGCCAAGCAAGCGGTCTCTAGGCAGAAGAGTGCGTGCCATCAGGATTGGAAAGTGCGTTTGCAGACATCATTCAGTGACCAAGGAGGCAAACTTGCTTTTCATCATATCCGGAATGAGTTCACGCCGGAAGTTGCTCAGGTGACGGTGCTTGAAAAACCTGCTCTGGTTTCCCGGAGGTGCCGCATCAAGTGTAAACCGGTTTTGCAGCTTCAGCAGCCTGTGTATGCTCCTTCTCGTGTTACCTGTCAGGGCCAGAACCTTGAGCTGCTTGAAGACCGTAGGACCATTATGGTTCACCCGGGCCAAGAATTGAACAGGGCCGACATTCGCCTTGACACATGGCTCACTCAGCCGGACGATATTCAGAGTTCTTTCGCTTCTGGGATCAGTTCTGGAATCCTACCACCAGGCTTGGTGACCTTGATTTGCCTGAAGTTGGCGATTTTGGAGGTGGTTTTCCGTTAAACTTGGACCCGTGCATCACAAGCGCCACCCTTGCTCGCACTCGGTCCAATACCAGTGTTGGATCTGATGGATGGTGCTTGTGTGACTTCAAATGCCTTGATGAGAAGCTTCTTGACCTCTTTGTCACGGCTTGGAATGACATTTTCGCCAACAAACTGCGTGTGCCCGGAACGTGGAGTGTTACTTCTGGCCAAAATTCTTGAGGCTGACCAGATCACGGACTGCCGTCCTATCACTATTGCCCCACTGTGCTACAGAATTTTTGCACGCACTTTGAGTCGCAAGCTCACCTCGCAACTGTTGCCGTTCCTGCCACCCGGGGTCTTGGGAGGACTTCCAGGTTGCAGGGAAGTCTTTACGGAGCCAGTATGGACATAGTAAAGTTCTTCAATTGTTTGCCTCGTGGATTTGTCCGCCAAGTGTTGACTGCAGTGAAGGTCCCTCCCGTTGTTGTTGAGGTGTGGACGGGTCTCCTTGACTCAGTGCATCGACATTTGCGGGTACAAGGAAGTCTCGAGCTGTTGCCGATCGAGATAAAGGAAAAAATCCGCTTGATCAAGGCTGGTGTACTTCAGGCTGCCCTGGCGTGTTCCGAAATCACTTACATTGGTGGAAAGCATTTTCAGCATCTCCGAGACCAGGTCTGTACTGCTTTGTGTCATGCCCATCATTGGGCGCATCGTAAGACAGCACTGTTCTTGCACGACCCCGAGGTCGACCCCTTGCTTTGTGCCTTGTTTATGCAGATCCGCATGCTCAGGAGATCTCTTTGGAGCAATGACCAGGCTTGGTCGTTCGCACTTGGAGTTTTGTCAGGGGACATTGAACACCCGGGCATTCCATTCAGTCCGTTGACTGCCTTGCGGGCATATCTGACCAGCGTTGACTTGACAGCCAAAGTGCATCTTCGAGAGGACGATTGGTCGCTTTTGCAGGAACGCATCCTTTGTGCATGGGGTCAGTGCTTGTCAACGGAACTAGGAAAGAGGAAAGGTGTGGTGCGTGACCTTGACATTGATTGGGACATGACTCGGTTAGTCATTGGCAAGCTGTCGAGTGTCCAAGATCGGGGGGCTGCGCACGTCCATCTCTCTAAAGCAATCGCTACGGAGGAGAGATATAGCAAGGTCTCCAATTGTCCACCCACCTGCCCGGCGTGCGGTGAAGTAGACACTGTTGTTACGATGCAGCCATACGCAGGCGATCCGTGATGACTGCCCCGTGTTGCAAAATTTGGATGAGACCGCGGCTCTTTTCCCTTTTGTGCCACTTTTGCCAGCCATTGTGACCCTGTATACAGATGGTGCTGGCAAAAATCCTACATCGTCAGTGTGTGACACTTCTTTCGCAGTTGTGCTGCTTGAAGACCTGAGCAATCACTGCGTTAGTCGCCTTGCACATGATGCACGCCTCTCTGGGGTGGCGCCCCCAGTTTTCTCGGTTTTCAGTACTGGAAAAACTCGGGGGAGACAGACTGTTAGTAGGGCAGAACTCTCGGCAGCCATTGTTGCAATTGGCAGTTTCCGCAATCTCCTGGTGACCGACTCTATGTATGTGATCAACACGATTGCAGCGATTCAGGCTGATCCGCGGCCTTCGAAGTGGGTCAATCGGCCCAACTTTGATTTGGTGTTGCGGCTTATCAAAGCCCTTGAGGCTCATCCTGGGGTCAGATCAATCGTGGTCGATAAGATCAAAAGTCATCAGGATGCTAGTGGGGATGTGCGAACTCTTTCTGACTCTAAGCTCATTGATTTCTGGGGGAATCATCTTGCTGACGAGGCGGCTGGAGCAGCACTTGAGGCAGACTCTCAGGAGGCACTGCTCGTGCGAGATACAGCGCAGGTTGCAGTTGGATTCCGTAAACGTCACTGGGGGTTGGTCATGTTGTGGCTAAGACAGTTCGTGCCTTTCCTGTAATTAGAGCAGATGACAATCCTCGTGTGGCAGGGCGTGAAGCGGCTGACGCTCAGCTTGTCCCTGTTGCGGCGCCTGCAGGTTTTGAACCATTGATTTTGCCATCTCCGGTGAGCCTGCAGTTTGCCAGTCCCTGGACGCACACCTTCGCTCAGGCTTTATATAACTGGGTTCAGAAGTTGTGTTGGCCCGCCATGCCGGTGGAAACTCGGGGAGTCTCCTTGCTTGAGTTGTTGATCTCTTTTAAACTTGAGACCGGCCTAAATGTGCCAGTTGCGAACCCGGATGACCCTGGATCATTTACCCTGTCCCGTATCAAACCAGCTGTTTCTGACTTGACGTCGCTTGGGGATGAATCTCGGCGATTCTCCAGCGCAATCCAATCTCTTGAAACTTCACTGCAGACCTTCGTGTTGCCTTGGAGTGAACCCTTTTTCGGGGCTGTCACTAGCCTTGGGTACCCTTTTGGGATGATGAAGCTTTCTGGTTTCAGGGTCCGCCCATGGATACCGCATGAACCTGAGGTTCAACGTCTCTTTGGTGAGTATCTGGGTAGGCTTACGACCAAGGCTCTTGCATTGCCGTTGCATGTTGAGACTGCAGAGCGTCTCCCAGTCGCCTTATGATGCCTTGGTTGTGAAACATGTCCATCGTAAAGGAGCTAATGCTCATCAAAAACGTGCTGCATTGAATTGTGCTACGTTGAGGTGTGACACCTTTTCATATTTGGCGTCCCCTTTGGTTTCATTCGACTTGATCCACTTGCGCCCTGCTTCACAGTGTACGTGACCACTGGCCTCGCTTGGATCTTGTCGCAATTGAATTGGAGAATACCCTGTTTTGATGATCAGGTACACCTCTGGATGTGGTGTGGAAGAGCTGTGCCTCTGACCATGAAGGACAGTGGTATTACCATGCGCTGGCTTCACCAGTACTTGATCCTCGCCCTCAGCATATGTGCCAGTATCTTGCTTGATACTCCAAGTCCTACTGGTAGAGGTTCCGCGGCTTTGCATTGTGATTGAAGGAGTATGTAGGCAGTGGGCGTGAGGATCGTGCTTGTCCACGTCCGTTTTCTTCAGAAGTGGTTGGTTGTACATTGCTTCAGATTCACCACTTGCTGGGTTCTCAGTGGATAAGCTGTGCTGGAGGCATCTCGGTGTATGGTGGGCACCCCTATTCAGGATGTGGACGGTATTCATTGATGGTACCTTCTTATGGAGATGGTGACCTGGAGGGCGACTTTGCCTTGCCTGTCATGCAGTTTTGGCGTAGTGGCGTCTCCTCATTTGACGTTTCCCCTTCTTCTATGCTGGCGTGGTCCACTGGTGCTTTGGTGCACCAGGGATGTGACCATTGGCCTTGCTTGGGTCTTGTCACATTTGATTGATGGAATACTTTGGTGTAATGGTCGGTCATGCCTCTGAATGTGTTCTGGAAGAGCTGTACCTCTGGCCATGTGTAACCATAGTATTGCCACGCACCGGCATTTTCAGCGCATCTTGCTGTATACTTCCGGTCCTTTTGTTGAGGTCTCATAGTGCTGGAATGAGTGAGTTGGCCATTGGCGTGTGAATCATGAGCTTATCATTGGGAATTCTCTCCAGGAGAGGCGGCTTGGTATGCATTACTTCGGTACCACCACTCGATGGCTTCTCGGTGGATGAGCTTTGCTGATAAGGCATCATGGTGCATGGGGGAACACCCCTACTCAGTATGCTTCAGTAATTGGCTGTTCGGTACCTCTTTGTGGAGATGGTATTCTTGTGGACGCCCATGCAGGCATTGACCTTCCGGGTCATGCCACCTTGTGATGACACCTCTCTGGAGTTTCATGTCTTGATGGATGTCAGAAGCTTTTGTGGTATAATTCTGTGGGAATACTGTGGGAAGCACTAGGATCTTGCGATACAGTTGGGTCAAGATTTCAGGGGTTGTAGATTTCCTCCGCGCCTGCAAAGTCGGGTGTTCGCATCAGACTTGTTCGACTGGACAAATGGGCCGCTTGCTTCCTGGGGGTGAGGTTCTCGGTCCTTTGGGGCGGTGGCCCCCTTTTCTTTGTTTGGTGCCCTGGCCGGGCTGTCTTCTTGGGGCGGTTCTTTTCCCTTGGGGGGCAGGACCGGGGGCTTTCTACCCCTTCGGCGGTAGGCTGCCCGGCATCGTATTCGAGCAACAAGGAGGCCGATTTCCTTGCGGGTATCGCTAGCGCGGCTGCCAAGACCATCAGCGTTGCGGCGCCGGCATGACGTTGCTGCATCCTCCCTTTCGGCGCAACAGGCCTTCTGCCTGGCCGAATGCCCAACATTTCACGCCCTTGATATCGCTGACATTAGACATCACTCGCCCTCCCATCGCCCTGCCTTGGAGGCATACATCACCACTGGCGGTGAATGCCTCCGTTCTGATGCGAGTGGGGTAGCTGTTCTTAAACATGTTCCCTACCGTATTGATGGTGACGATGGGCGCGGTCGTGCCTACCCCGTCACGAAGGGTGCTGCCGCACTTCCTCGAGCTGTGCGTGCTGCGCTGTTCCATCGTGACCATGTTGAAATTGACATGTGTGGTGCGCACTATGCAATTTTTCAGCTTTTTGCGTCGCGGCAAAATATTATTTTGCCTCACCTTGAGGAACTTCGTGACTATTTGCGATCTTGTTTTAGTGTCTCACCTGCCAGCCGTGCGGCTATGCGCCTAGTCAAGCTGTTACCCACTGTTCTTTTGAACAGCAGTGTTGAGCACGCTACCCAGGTTCTTGAGCGTCATGGCTTTAACCCTGGGCATGAACTTGTTACGCTATTACGCCGCGTTGCCTCTGCTAAGCTCGGCTTTGTGCGTGCATGCGGGGATGCCAATCTGCAGCGTGCCCATTCTAGGACAAGTGAAGGGAACCACGCCTATTTTCTGCTCGAAGGCATTGAGGCCGCGTTTATGCGAGCTTTTGTTAGAGCGCTTCTGTTAAGGGCTAAGCCTGCCTCGGTTGTTTTCATTCATGACAGGCTGCTGTTTCACCTGAGCCATCCAGTGCTGACATCGATGCTTGCTTGCATGAGGCCTCGCTTGCCCTTGACTTTGTCCCTCCCCCTGTGTTTCGCGTACGGGCTACCAACCTTGTCCATGATTGTAGTCTCCGTCAGCGTGGGACGTCTAATCATTTGGTGGTTCAAGGCCCATAACAGGGCATTGTTATTGTCTCAACCTTGTGAGGAATGTCTCAGCGGCGGCCCCGCTGATTGAGCGTTCCGTTGAGTCAAACATGTGGGGCCCCTCTTTCTCTGGGTTCAACGTTGCGTGGGTCGCCCTTGGCGCGGTACGTTATCGTGCTGTAGCTCAAACATAATATGGACCCCTGGCCCGGGCGTTTGTGGATGCACTCATTGGCTTTCCGTGCGGTCGCTGATTTTTGTCGCTGTGCTTGTCATTTCCTACAGCTGACACATTGCACACTCTTTAGCCACGCCACGCTTGGTTACCTTGTCTCAACCTTGTGAGGAATGTCTCAGTGACTGACCAGCGCTCCGTTGAGTCAAATATGTGGGGGCATTTGGGTTCAACGTTTCGCGGGTTGCCCTTGGCGCGGTACGTTTCAGTGTCAGCCGCACTGACCTGATCGTGCTGTAGCACAAATACTATCATATGGACCCCTGGCCCGGGCGCTTGTGGATGCACTCATTGGCTTCCGTAGGGTCGCTGCTGTCTCTAGCTGTGCTTGCCATTTCCTATCGCCGCCACATTACACGCTTTGACACTGAAACGTACCGCGCCAATGGCAACCCACGCGATGTTGAACCCAGAGAAAGATGGACCCCATATGTTTGACTTAACGGAACGCCCAGGCACAACGGGGCCGGCGCTGAGACATCCGGCTTGCCCTGTTATGGACCAAAGCGGCGTGACCAAAGCCCCGCTGACCTGATCGTGCTGTAGCTCAAACATAATATGGACCCCTGGCCCGAGCGCTTGTGGATGCACTCATGGGCTTCCCGTATGGTTGCTGATTTTTGTCGCTGCGCTAGTCATCTCCCCAGCTGACACATGGCACACTCTTTAGCCACGCCGCTGGTCCATAACAGGTTGCCTTGTCTCAACCTTGCGAGGAATGTCTCATTGACGGCCCTGCTGCTTGAGCGTTCCGTTGAGTCAAACATATGGGGGCCCTCGGCGCGGTACGACCCAGTGACAGCCCCGCTGACCGGATCGTACTGTAGCTCAAACATAATATGGACCCCTGGCCCGTGGGTTGTGGGTGCACTCATTGGCCCGTATGGTTGCTGATATTTGACGCTGCGCTTGCCACTTGAATGGTCAAGGCATAGGCCAGGTCGGCCTTTGAGCGCTGGGCGCTGCTCGGTCTTCCCGCTCCTTCGTTGGTGGTGCGCTCAACCTATTCCCTAAGCCTGCCCTCGTGACTGCGATTCACCCCAGTGCCAGCCCCGCTGCGCCTGAGTGGTTCATGGCAACTCCAACGCTTGGGCTGCAGCCCCAAGTGGGGGCGCTAAGCCGTGTGTGGCTTGCCCGCGTACTCCCCACTTCGCATCTCCCAGTATGTTGCATTTAGTCTGGTAATTTTTGACTCTGCGCTGGTGTTGCACTGTTAGGGGGTGTCGTCGAATTATCACCTCTCGGTCTGTGAGCGTTGAGCCTTGCAGTATCGAGCCCCGCTTGATCTCTTGGTTCTCGCTGCACTGCGCCAAACGCAACGGTCTTCTACCTCTTCTATGTGCGGCCGAGTGGGCCAAGCAGGAACGGCATAGGCAATCTCCCTACTATTACTACTCGTGTCAGCACGATAAATAAGTGACGCCTCATCCATTCCCACGCGCGTGGAGAGGTCTTCACTTTGCTTGCCTGCATACTCCTGCTGACGATTCCACATCGCAGTATGCACCCCTTTGAGCTTTGTAGCGCTGGGCACTGCTCAGTCTTTTCTGCTCCTTCGCTTGTGGTGTGCTCAGCCTATTCCCTAAGCCTACCCTCGTGTCTGCGCGGTTTACTCCAGCGCCAGCCCCGCTGTGCCTGAGTATTCCGTTGCAACTTCCAATGCTTGCTTAAGCGCCAAGTGGGGGGTGCTCTGTCCGTGTGGCTAGCCTACGTACCCTCCATTTGGCGTTCCAACTCTGTTGCATTCGAGAAGGAAATTTAGACTCTGCGTTGAGTTGCTACCACCATCGCTTGTCGACTTGTCAACTTTGGGTCTGTGGTCGATGAGCCTTGTAGTATCGAGCCCCGCTTGATCTCTTGGCTCTTGATACACTGTGTCAATCGCAAAGTCCTTCTTCCTCCTTGATGTGCGGCCGAGATGGCCAAGCTGGAAGTGCATAGGCGCACTCCCTACTACATTGCAGACCCGAATCTTCCCTTTTCTGGCCTCTTGCCATGAGGTAAGGAGGTGTGAGCAGTGTTGCGTACACTGCGCTATCCTTGGGTCACGCATTACTGGAGTGGTGACAGCAACTGTGGAGCCTTGTAGTATCCAGCCCCGCTCGATCTCTTGGCTCTCCTTGCTGAGACTCAGCCTTGCAAGGCCGGCGCATCCCCAAGTAGCAAGCCCCAAGTGTGAGCTCTCGCCGGAGAGCGGCAGGGTGTGTAACGGCTGACGCCGTTGCGCCTATGCTGCCTTAATTCGTGCATGTCTGGTTTCACACTGCTCAGTGCCTGCAGGTGATGCCTGTGCGCTGCAATCTCGATTGCATGTCGTGACACAATTTTTAACCCTGTGTCAGTCTTCCACTGAGTGATTACTTGAATCCTCACGCCTTTGGATACGGGCTGACTTGTTGATTTAGTTCTTGCGGTTTCACTCTCTCGATCCGTATGGCCATTCATGGGGGTTAACGATGCGCAAATGTGCCCCCGGCGGATTGAGTGCGTTTTGAACTTTAAGCCCGCTGTCTTTGACGATGCGGCTGACTTGATGAAACTCAGGTCACGCAGGCTCATCTTTTTCGCTATGTATCTTGTTTCCTTATGAGCGCCACAATGTCTGTCTGTGCTCTGTTCTCTGTTGTCTGGTTTGTGTGTTTTTGCGTGGTCGGTTTGCCGTTTGTGACCCGTTGTAACGCTCATACGGTTTCTTTGTCTCACTTGTCTCACTTCACCAGTATATCAGATGTACATTTGGTTTCGTGACCGATGGCAATTGCCCCAAGGCGCGCAGGTGACAAAAAAATCCTTTCTGGTGCAAACGGAGGGGACCTGTTTTGCGCTTTGTTGCACAGGGGTCAAATAAACCATGAGGCGTGGGTCGGTGATCAAACGTCCCAATGCTACGTCCATGGGTTTTGGCGCACCAGCTGTTGGTCTCAGCGGCTCCAATCTCAGGTTTGTTCAAGGCTATCCCTTGTCTTTGCAAAGCCCATAAACACTTTAGCTCGCTGCCAACGTCGATCGGCTCCAACGCATCTCCAGGCACAACTGTCAGCTGGCTGTTTTCAAACTTGATGACGGGCTTGGCCTTGTTGTCGCCCGCAATCTCCTGATCCCTGGAGCCACAGTTCGATTGAAGCAGATAAACGATGGCTTCTGTGACCGCCATGCCATAAGCAGCGTCTATGAGCGCATGGGATGGGCACATGTTCCCTTCAATCTTCAAACCACCCAGGCGTGTTTGTTGTTCTTGCAACCGAGCCCTCTTTTCTACGAAAGGCATCTTGCGGGCAGCTTCTCCGACCTCAGGCGCCGACACCTGCGTTTTAAGCTCGGCCAGGACATAGGTGGACGCCTCGAAAATCAATTTCCTGACATCTGATACAAGCGCAATGGCCGGCTCCTCGTCTACGATGACTCTCCTGACAAACGCTTCAACGTCTGCCTGACTTGAGGCGTCCCAATGGCGAAAGCCAATTTGCTGAAACTGTCCAGATTGTGAGCCTCCAAATGACCGACTAGCTCAGGTCTAATGGCTTCACATCTTTGTTGGAAAGGAGTTCGGCTCTCTGTAAGGGACATGGCAGCAGACAAGTGTCTTTGGTTCTTCAAACCCTGATGCCAGGCAGTCCTGAGGGTCAGAAAAAGACTTGGCTCGATTAAAAATTGTCTTTAAAAGGTTTGCAAGTGCTTGATTCCAGCGTGATTGCTATGTCGAGTGCCCAGGTGATTTCCAAGCATGATGTCTTGGAGCCTGATGCACAATCCACAACTCTGCCCCCATCACATGCTTGCTACTCATGAGTCAAAAAATTGCAGCTCCAGAAACGCCTCAGAACGCTCTCTTTTTCCGGGTTGCGCACCAAGTCCCACATCACGTGCCTTTCCAGCACACATTGCACAGCATCTTGACGTGCCCACCTTGGTGCAAACGCAGAGTCTTCAGCTTGGAGTGCTGGACGAGGTTGAATCCTTCCGGTGGCGTGAAATCACGGACCACCAGACCTGGCCCCAGCTGCCCAAAGACGTAGTGACATGGTCAAGTTCCGCAGGTTCAGGCGCCTCTGAAACGCCCAGGGTCGAATCTGGATTCTCTGATGTCGTAGAATGCGTCTCTGCTATAGTTGATCGCCATCGCATACTGGCCCGCGTGTCCACCCAGGATGAGCCTGTCTTCCCAGTTGTCTCCATGTTTGGACAAGTAGGAAAGCATAGTGCACTTGCAAGAATGGCTGGTCAGTCTGCGCCCTTCCAGGTTGAGGCTCCCAAGAAGCAAGAGAATCCAGTGTTTGCATTCCTCAGTATCGATGGCTCGCTTCGTTGCATTACCCTCGCTGTTGGGGGCAGGCATGACCGGGGACTGTTTAGTCACCACCAGCCCCATGCTATCTCGCAACCGCATCCACTGCTCGCCCCAGTTGTCCTCGGTGACTCCTTTGGCTGGAGCTATTGCCGGCAAAAATTGTCCTCTAAAGGCAGCAGCTCCGCGGCTCTTGAAAACTTCAATGCGACACTCAACATAACATACGCGACCCTCAGCATCTTTGTCGAAGATCATGTTTGTGGCGTGTTGCATGTCTGCCCATCTGCTGCAACTGTAAACTGCAAAAAGCAACGTTCCAGCCATGAGCGCGTTCCAATCCCGAGGTCCGCACTCCCTCAAAGTCTTGTGCAGCGCCCTGAGCTCCACCAATGTGAAAGGCGATGCCTGCGCCTTTGGACCAGTGGATTCAACACTGCCAACACCGTGGCACCTCCTGGAGGATATCAAGTCTGCAACATCCACTTGCAAAACAAACTGCACAAATGTCAGGGCCTCCATGGTACCTTTCATCCGTGATGGCGCTCGGCCTGCGGTCCTTTCAGCGCATAAATATTCATAGAGAGCTTGTTCGTTTCCAGGGAAAAGGAGCCCGTTCTTATCCAGATAAATGCAGTAGTTTGAAAGGGATGTTGCATGCTTCTCCAAGGTGGCAGGTGATTTCCCTTTGAGGTAGTCACCCAAAACTTCGTACTGCTCAGTCAGGCCCTGGCAGTTCTGCACGGCAGCGGCTGCCCCAATGCAATTCGGCCAAGAGGAAACCAAACGGCGCCATCGCCTGAAAGCGGTCTGCAAAGTGGCTTGGATTCAGATGTTGCTTCGTGCGCTGCTGAGCCTAGCCGAGTACTACCCTCATCTCACTAAGCATATCAGACATGCTTGCCACGTTGGCCTGGTGAAAGTTGGTAAGAGGACGCATCACACTGTTGCCTTCGGCTTTCAACAGACATCGGATGACCGTATGTAGGACCTCCTCAAAGGATGAACACCTTCTTCCCCGCTAACCTTGCTTGTCTTTTTGTTTGTTCGTTGTAAGTCGTTCGACTTTTGAACAGGCAAACACACTTGCGTTTTGGATGTTTCCGCATACCGCATATATTTGGCTTTGACCTCTCGACCATCTCTCGATCTTCTTCGTCTCCTCCGTGTCCGATTGTCATCTTCTTCCTCTTCTTCTTCTTCGTCTTCTTCATCCTCTTCGTCGTCGTCGTCCTCTCCCTCATCATCGGGTGGGTCATCCGGAGGTCCTCCTCCGCCACCTGTGAGGCTCAACTGACGTCGACTTGCTCCCTGCCTATTTCCATTAGGCGAAAATCCACCGGTCTACTTGACCCGAGCTTGCTGTCTGACCCGGATACCCTCAAGGCGCTCACACCCACGTGTGATCCTATAAAAGGGACCATGCAGACTGCTTCGGGAACGGTTGACGGAGTTCCCACGTTTCCGTACACACACATTCCGATCATGCCCCCGGACCTGCGGTGGTCTGGATTGACATCCAAAGAGGGATTGCATGAGCATGAAGGACATGATCCGGTTGTTGTTGCCAAGGGACCCAGATTGACGCGTGTGAAACCTCCACTCGCGGTTGTGACACTGTTCGGGAGCAAGTGGCTTCGCTCCACTTGGTTTCTGAGGAACGGGTCATGGCTCAAGGTCGAGGATAGGGTTGACCCAGGGTTGCAATGTGTGCGGATCGATGGATGGGTTGAACGCGCAGTTTGGCAGTTTCATCCCGCGCCGGTCGCTGTACCGGCGCGGGAGCGATCTCCACGACCACGACCAATTCACGTCGGGTCCGGGGATGTTGACACGCAGTCCGTGCTGGCCGCATTCGTTGAAGAACTGTCGAACGAGCGCATAGAATTAAAGTGTGTCAACGACCTTGCTTTGGAAACCCTGCTCCGGTTGAAGCTGCTTATGCGTTGTCTGCATATCAATCACGAGCAGCTTGTCCCTGGTCGTTGTTTTGTTCCGTATCGCATTGCGGTGAAGCACAAACCACAGTTAGCGCCGGGGATGGTTAAACATGACGGTGGTGTGCTTCGCGCTCCTGCGCATGTCTCGCTTCCTGGTATGAGAACTCGCACAGTCGTCACTTTATATAGTGTTGACTTGGCTCGGCCCATTGCGCTGATGGCATGTTCCGAACCGCGTAACTGGTTCACTGCCCTTGCCCGCCATAACGGGCCACAGGTCGTCACCATAACATTGGTCGATGACTTACTGAGCGAGTACGGGGGGAGAATCGCCAGACATGTGCTTACCAAACCTTCCGATCTGTTGTTCTTCGCCGGCCTTGCACGGGGGGATCATCATGGGCACGCCTCAACAAGACTCGCGGAATTGACACCGCAGAGAAAATCGAGGCCAAACAAAGGGAATTTTGGAGATTGTTTGAACGGTTCGTTGAAATCAAACGGCATGCCATGACAAAACGAGCTGCGATTTTGTTTGAGTTGCCTGGAAGTTGCGATTAGAGACTGCATGAGGCTGTTCATGATGGCACTAGTCACGAGTTTGATGGATGTCGCTATGGCTTGAAGCAAAGGTACGCCAAGAAACCCATGCCAATCAAGAAACCATGGAGAGTTGTTTCATGGAACTTCGACCTTGGTAGCTCGTTGTCTAAGAAATGCAATGGTAATCATGAGCACGGACCTTGCGCCGGTCGTGAAACCAAAGAAACCCAGTTGTACACGTCGTTAATTGTGGGTGTGATCCTCCGCCGTTTTCGTGCTCGAGCAAAGTGCCTCCAGCCGGCACCATTGAAACTCGCTCTTGCCTGTATTACGCGAGGGAGATCGCGGAAGCATCAAGCTACTGCGTGTGGAATTTGCACCACCCCGACTGTGCCACCGAGGTGCTGGGTTAGTCCCGAACCTCTGGTGCCAACGGGGAGCTGGGCCAGTCCCGAACCCCAAGTTTCGAGGAGGAGTTGGAACAGTTCATCACTTCAATCAGAAACTGGGCTCGTATTGGGACAATTCCGCGGCTTTATTTGCAGCTGCTTATTTCGGGTTTTCCTGGTTCTGGAGAATACCAGCAAGATGACTGCCAATGCGACTGTCGTCAATACGAATGAATTCTTCTGCGTGCCTGTTGGGAAATCCAGACAAGCGGCAATATTCTTGGGGAACTTAGTGAAGAACGCCATCGAGGAGGGCAAGAGAATACCCAAGAGAATGGAGATGGGCAGCGACCTGGGCATGTGCATAAAGTGGATATCTATGCCTACTCAGCGTATTATTCTGCCAAATGCCGCGGGATGATGAAAGGTGAAGGGCAATCCATGAGGGTTGCATTAGAGTTCATCAGCAAAGTTTTCGGACAACTGTCTGCCGACGAATGTATGCTTGGGTGGAGGGAATTCTGCAGCAAGGGGAAGAAGATCGTGGCGGCGCTGAACCAGCTTTGCGGTGAGGCATCGCTGCTAGCGAAGAACCCTGAATTGCTCAACGTCACCAAGTACTGCATAGAAGGGGCAGATATGCTGAGATCAATCACAGACATCTGGGAACTCGCATCAGGTGTGGCCGAAGACAACGAGGAACGGTCGTTCAAAGCTGCATTCCACCAGGACACACCGGTCGGGGAGGTATACAAGGAGTTCATCAGCGATGAGCCAACCAGAGCCTCGTCGTCGAGGTGGAGGAGCTCCGAGGAGTTCCAGACGACTGCAGAGTTTGAGAGGCACGATCGGAGAATATCGAAGTTCAGAGATCGAAACTGGGGGAAAGTATTCACGTTGAGCGTGATCAAGGCCCCCAAGCTCGACTTCTACGGTCGTGGCGCAAAGGACGACTATCAGAAGAATTGGGACCTTGGATTGATCTACCAGAATGAGCTGCATGCATCGATGAAGAACCTCGCGTATGCGCTGAGAAGAGATGAAGATGCCAACCAGCACAATCTTTTGCGCTGGATGATCTGTGGGTCAACCCCCAGTGACATCTCTGACGCGTGCATCGGGGCGATCAACTCGCTCATGTGTGTTTCCTTCATCATGAGGAGGTTGCAGCCATTGCTCGGTGAAAGGCATGCTAGGGATCAGTCGTACACAGCTTATTTCCGTCCAGACAAGAAAGAGCTGGAGGAACTCTATCGGGAGGTCGAGTTCGCCAGGAACTTCCTGTGGTGCATCGACATGATCTACGAGTCAAAGCTGCCTGCGATGAACATCAACTCCATCAGTTTGGCGCCACACGCGGCTGACAGGGCCGCTGAGAATCAAGATCGGCGCAAGTGGGTGAGCTGGCTGAAAGCCGAGAAGGACGTCATGATCGACTTCTACCAGAACAACTACTGCACCATTCACGAAGTCGAGAGGGAACTGGAGAAGTATCCCGAGGACTTTGTGATCGGAGAGGAGCCGACGTGGTGGGTGATGGGCTCATCGAAGACGGAGCCGCCGCAGAAGACGGGGCGACAGCAGAAGTCAGCGTCAAGCCCAAACCTCTGGTGGGCCAGTCCCCCAGCAGGGAGCTTCAAGTGGAGGGTCGCATGCTAGCGATGCCGTCAAGATCGACAACGAGATCATCGACTCCATTTTCCGCATGAACTCCGGTGGTGATGATGACAGATGGACAATCATCAACCCAACTGCTGGGCATGACACCTACACCTCATTCGAAGGGGGTATTACTCTGAGTGGCGCGACTGTCAATGCGAAGTTCAACATAGACAACAATACAGGGTACCCAATCATACAAACTGTATTTGGGCCGTGTCTTGCAGAAGGTAAGAGCGCGACATATTGGGAGTGTATGCTGAGATGCCTGACCTCTTCGCTATTGCATTTCGAGGAGAAGACCAGCGCGGAGAAGATTATTCTATCCTACGTTGGGAAGGGGAGTGCGGCATGGCTTCAGCTGTATGCTTTCATGTGTGCCCAAACAGGATGCTTGATTACTGGACGCCTTCCGGGCGCCAAAGCCATCAACGCGTTGATCCAGGCGGAGAAGAACCCGGACAACGCACCTGGACAGTTGAACCGGATTATCAAGAAGCAGAAAAGGGGCCCCATTGGTGAGGCAACGATTCGCGATAGGATGATCCAAAAGAAGAGCTTCTTGGTCCTGGACTGGCCCCTGAGGGCTGTCAACTCGAAAGGGAGCACGAAGACCTTCCAAATGATGGTCAACGAACAGGGGTGGACAAATATCGAAGAGAGATCATACTATGGGTCGAGTGAGCAAGTCTCCTCGCCCAATGATACAATGAGTATTATCTCCCGATTGCAGAAACTGGATAAGCTCATCATCGAACGACGGAGGCGAGACATGGATGACTCACCTGTGTCGGTGCACATTTGGATGTCGCTCTATGATTGGGTGTGCATGAGAGGATGTGGGTGGCAGGTGACCGCCAATCCCATCATTGACTCCTTGCAAAAGGCGATATCTGACCTCGTCAACACATGCAAGGGCCTGGTCGTGGTGTGCGTGAATCGCGATGTTGCTTTCCATGGAGGAAGAGGGGACTTGGGGACGATCGCCAACAAGGTCAGCGAGATCTGCAAGGCGGCAGGCGCGTTGGTGACCGAGAACGATCGCCTGTGGCGCGTGGCCCACGCGCTCACAGGTAAGAACTACAAGATCCCTGGGAGCTCGAACCTGCAACATTTCCTCCTGAAGCGATTATTGGTGGAGAAATCCATCGATGTGATCGCACCAAGCAACGCGTTTGTGCGTGAGCTGGAGGAGACGTGCATAAACGAGCCCGACCTTCGATTCAACATCCCGAAGAACATGGAGGAGTCGAAGGTGAAATTTGAGTACAAGCCGACCTTCACTGCACAGTCAGAGCGAAAACAAGAACGGCAGGACGAAGGACACGGCGGACAAGATGCGTTTGGGAACACCGATGTCAGTGATCAACGTCTTCGATGGTACTCGGTCACGGAGCTCAGCGGGTTGATCTGCGAACTTTGCGTTAGAGAAATGCAGGTGAACAAGTCGAAGGTGCTCGGACCAAACTCGAAGTTCAATCCTACTTCTTGCGTGAACTGTTGCGCGAACTGGAATGCGGACACGAACGGTATTGTGAGGTCTACCGAAGGGAAGAAGCTGTATACGCGACTCTTCGCGGAATGCGTGGTAGCAGTCCCTGACCTTCAAAACCTCATGGTGGACGTCAACAACGTTCAGGCCATGATCACGATTATACGGGAGCTCGCATATTCTAAGCTGAAGAAGGAGCTATCCCACGTGGGTTTCGTGAGCATGACAGTGGATCAGGCAGCACAGTTCTACAACAACGGTCACGGGAAGCAATTATGCGCATCCCGGGATGTGATCATGTGCAAGAATTTCGAGGGAGTCGAGGAGAGAATGTCCATCTTCATGATAGACAAGGATCTTGGCAACGTGGCCTATTCATCCTGGATCAAGAGCGTGCTCGATCAGGGGACGATGTATGACCTCCTGGGACAGACTTCAAACGAGGAATCCTTGGGGGACGTCGTCGAGATGGTATTGGGATTCTTTGAGGTGATGTCGTACTTTCAGCACGAACTACCGCTGTGGAAGGATGTGTGGAAGATCAAGAGGGAGTTCGAGCAGTCAATCGTACGACACCTCGCCGGGAACGTGACCCACACGACGGGCCAGAACCGAAAGCGGAACAAACCTTCCGCACAACTCGGGGCGCCCACGAAAGAAGTGCTGGACATCATGAACAAGATCATAACCGAGCCTGCTGCCCAAGGGTCCAAGAGAAAGGCATCGGAGGGCGAAGGTGACGGTCTTGGTCAAGCACCAGACCCGAGCCGAAGCTCTCAGCCCAACGCTGAGAAGGAAGAAAAGAAACAGCGAGCGATCGATGGGCGGAGAGCGGCACTCGGATTCCTGGAATCAATGGAGAAGTGCATGGGAGAAATGGGAATCTGCATGAAGTGCGCGAACCTGGCCCACGACGGCGACTGCAAGGACTTTGAGGAGGCTGCTGGGAATGAGAAGGCGATGAACAAGATCCGTGAGCTACTCAGCAGTGATCCTGTTTTCTCGGATGAAGAAATGGGGGATACGGAGGAGCCGTCCTCATCAACGTCCAAGGAACGCAAGAGAGGAGGACAAGCAGGGAAAGAAACAATTGAAATGTATAGCTATACCATCAACTTGGTGGAGATGGCAGACACGGCTGAGGGAGGAGAGCTACAATGCGGTGGCGTGGACCTCACTCACAACCCGTGCGGGGACAACAGAACGTTCAAGAAGACGCTGGAGCTGGGATGCGACACCATTCCGTGCTACATCCCGAAGTATGGCGACGTGAGCAACGTGTATATGCCATGGGCGTATGCGTCTAGCGTTGACCCCAGTTACTTCCCCAAAGGTGCCAACCTTGAGCAGGTGGATGTGATGCAGCTTGGCAAGAGCGTCAATTTCTGCGTTGCTCCTTTTGACGGTGCTCCACTGTGCAGGATTGGCGATGATCGCTCGGTATTCGCTACGAAAGATCAAGCAAACCAGCTATCTCACAACCTATGCAGAGTCCTTCGGCACAAAATCGGCAATTGCCGAGGAAGTGCTTTCAGGTGCGACGAAGGTGGATGGGTCGACATTGACGCAGTCATTGACGACCGGAACAACGACATATCCCCACCTAACACCTCGAGAGCGAAACGATACATGGGCATCATGGAGGTGATCAAGTGGCAGGAATCTGGACACAAGAAATCGAGATTTCAGGTCCTGGCAGCAAGGTTTCCTAGCATCATGAACCCGAATGACACGAGGGAGGCCAGGGAGGAAATGACCAAAGCTGTCCTGGATCGGGACGACATCGACAGGATGGGGATGGTACAGACCTTGGTGCATCCGAGTCACCACTGGTCACAGTGATTTTGGATTCATGAGCTCATCCGCACTGGCAAATAGGTATTCCGCAAGGATGGGTGATTCTCTCGGAGGAGCATTCCATGTGACGTATGTGGAAAATCTGCCAAGCATCGTACGCTGTGGGTTAGTCCCCGGCGGAATCGATGGCGGTAACAGGCTAGCACTGCACTTCGGAGCGTTTGCTCCATGGGATGAGATGAACGTGGCAACGAAGGTGACGCTACGGAACGTAAGGAAAGGGGGATCCGATTGCGATCATCTACATTCCCAGTGCAACCCTCGCGCGGTATGGAGCTGGAGTCGCGGCAAATGGGACATTCATGGTCTTTGACGTGATCCCGTTCTATGAGGTCAAGTCCATTTGGATTGGCAAAAGCAACGGAGGGAAACGCCTGGAGTACGTTGACATCAAGAGAGCGTACTCGAAATGTGTGGAGAACGAGATCTGTCCTGGTTTCGTCAACTCATCCCAAGAGTCGGCTGCGATATTCCTCCAGAACGTCGCAAAGATCAACGAGAGGATGCCTGAGACCGAGGCAGGTGCCGATAATCTGCACTACATCAAAGACATGGTTGGTCGTGCATGCGATCTTCATCGGGACAACAAGATGGAGGAGTTCGATGCGCAGGTCAACGAGGTCAGGGACGAAGTCAGCAAAGTCGTCATCCTGAATGACGAGACATGGGAAGGACTGAGGTGCCGGATATGTCCGTCATGCGCGACCGCAATCCCCACGTGCTTCTGCTTATGCCTGGAATGTGAAGCGCAACTGATTTCAACCGGAAGATTCTACATCCACATCAACTCCGACGACGAGGAGGACAACCAAAAGCCCAATGTCTCGGGCGATGCCAGGCGTGCACAAGAAGAAGCCAACCATGATGCGGCAGCACAGGAGGATGATGACGAGGCGGAGGAAGTTCCTGAAGAAGACGACATGGACACGCAAGGATATACGTCCGGCTACGCGTCTTACCGCGACACTGACTTGGCATCACGGGATATCATTAATTCCCAGCGGATGGCGATTTGTCTTGACGAGCCACGCGAGGCTCAATACATGGCGGGATTCATCGCACTGCAGATGTCCAAGATGCGGGGGATGTTCGAGGGCGGTGTCATGATATGATTTCATGCGTCCAAGATGAATGGATGTATATATGGCTACATATTCCGACGACTATGACATTCTGGATATTCATGGATGGAACTATTACCTCATGGATGACTTCCTTTTCATTATATATATATTGTTCATGGTATCTGGAATGGCTATGATTTGCATTGATTGCTCACCGATATTTCTTTGCCGGAGATATGCAGATTGCTTACGAGCAGGCGCCTCCGTTGGACTCTTATGGCCAACCCATTTTCTATGGATGACGGCTGCGCGATGCGCAAATGCGGCAGCTGGGATGTTCACTGGTGGTCAAATGACGTGACAATAGTGTATTGTATACACCTGCATATGGGAATACGCTTCGATTGGTGGATGCATGTTTCACTTTTCATACAATCGAACCCGGCATGTTTCACAATGAATGAACGGTGTAGCGATAGCAAGTAAAATAACGCACGACACGATTTCGTAGCTGAGGCCGTGGCCAGTGGAACGTTTTGTGGTGTTTGGACCGCATGATGAACAATGCGACCCAAATGGGGGATGTTAAAACCCTCTAGGCCCCGTGCCTAAATTGGGAAGCAGTTCTGAGGTCTGTGTTTGTGTTGCTTACCAAGTTCCATTGATCGCCATTTTGGCTCAAGACACACTTGAGGTTCAAGATCTGATGTGTAGCTGCATTCACACGTGATCGGCATTGAGAGCGGAAAACACTTCGCTTGCGCTGCATTTGTCAGGACCACTGTTGTAACTATTATTCCTTCTCCCTTACAACGTTTACACGGGTTTGGCTATAACGGCATTGTCCGTATACACCTTTCTACGTGGTTGGTATTACAGCTGGAGGGTTCGGTGCACAGCGTCCCACGGGACGTCACCTTGCCGTCTCTTGACAATCTCAGAAGTGTGCACAAGCATTGGTTATGCCATCTGACTGGGGCGGCATCTCGTGCTGGCCTCATGTCGCTTACAGATGTTCTTTTTGCATATTGCCTGCAGCGACTCGACGTGGCACCGCAAGCGGCAAAACCTGGAGTTCCTCTTGTGTGCATGAGAGTCAAGATGTTTTTCGGGTTGAATTTATGTTTTCGGTTACATGAGACTGACAGGGTTGACGTGATCCAACATGCATGGACTTACGCTGCCACCAATACGGGTATGGCTTGCGTGATACGCCTGGTTGTTTCAGCCCGTCAGGTGATGCCGGATGTATGTATCTCTGAGATAGCCCAGCATCACTGTTGTGTGACGCACGTTGTCCTGAAATTTGACAAGGTGGTCACTCTGAAAAATGCACTCGCTAAATGGTTGATGCTTGAAGGAGTTGACAGTGGTAACATCAGCCAACTCGTTGAGGAAACGTACAACAAAGCCGGCCAGGCTCAGGTACAGGTTATTCTTGATGAGCCTATTCCATCCCGCTGGAGCAAACTGAGCAAAGTTCTCCAAAAAATTGACATCGCATTGCCAGAGCGACATGTGAAATCAACGAGAGCCGCCAGTACTGTCCATGCTGCCATTGATGTCTCCTTTTTCAGTATTGAGCCGGATTATTTTGTGACCCCAGACGGTACTCCTCTTCCTCGAATTCAGACGTTGGCACCGAAAATGTCAGGTGTGGCGCTGCTTTCAGGTGCCAGGCATTGCCGTGGCTACAAAGCCAGTGTGGATTGTCAGCCGATCCGCTTGCTGTACTTGTTCCTGTGGGCGATGTCGTCGCATCCCCACGGACGCCAGAGGTAATAACAACTCCAGTGAGAGATCAGAGTGGCAAGCAACTCTTGATTGCAGTGCAGCTCTATCAGCTGGGCCATACCGAGGTGCGTTTCGCAGCAGCGGGTGGAGGAGTCATCAAAACAGATTCGGAGGTTCAAGTGACCTTTCAGATGTACCAAGACGAATTTCCAGCAAATGAGTGGAATCAGGCCAGAAGTCATCCGATCCGTGAGCTCGCAAAATCCTGGCGAGGTTGAACATTGAAACTCCGTTCACCAAGGTTTGGGGACGTTCTTACTTGCAGAAGGGCCTTCGCTCTGACCCCAGTCAGGCAGACATGCTGGCATTCCAGGCTACAATAGACATCAAATCCGAAAACGAGATCCTCGTGGCTTCAGGTATCGAAGGCCTCTATGCTACGGCACGAGAGGCCGACGGTCGTCCTCGGGGCGAATATCGTATTGTTTGGGCGACCAACGGCACGAAGCATGATCTTGTGCCCATTACAGCCAAACATCCCATCGTTGGGATTGTGCGAAACAAGTCTGGATGGGGTGTCCGTGTGAAGCGGGGCAACTACGACAAGGTCTATACTGCTCTCCATCCTGGGAAGTCGGTACCAGCTGAGTTTGTGGCCAAGCACACTTGGCGTATTACTCCTATACCGGTCGGAGTCACGCAAGATGGTCTCACTGAATGGGCCAGCAATCTTGCATGGGCGATCCGTGTATCCAAGTTTCTTGGTGCCAACACAGCAATCCTGCTGTCTAAAGAGCCTCCCCCGGTTGGTGTCCTTGCAATCAACAGCAACCCCATCCTAATCACGGAATTGCCCAACCGTAGGAGCACTCGTACTGTTGTGGCAGGCACCATCAGCCGTATGCCGACACCACAGATCAATCAAGGACAGGACGTGTTGCAGGTTCATGATCCTTGGGCCAAGGCCTTGGCATCCAGTGCCACCAAGCCGCGGCCTGGGCGGGGCAATACGTTCATGCGGACGTACTCGGCGCGTCCTGGGGGAGCGGGAGCGGCCTGCACCGCGAGCCCGCTGCTCCTGCGCCCACAAGGTCCGCCGCTGCCTGCGCTCCGTCGGCCGCGCTGCGCGGGCCCTGACCGTTTTTTGTCAGCGCGTCGGCCTCGGGTCTCCTGCGACGTCGTCCTCGCCTAAGCGGTTTCCTCCGCCTTGGCGCATCCGGGCCAAGTCCTCGTCCGTGGCCGGGAGTGCGGAAGTCTTCCTCTAGAATCGCCCTCAGGGGCGTGTGCTGCAGAGGCTGCAGGTTGGGGTCCTCGCTGGACTGCACGAAGTTGAACGTGGTGGCCTTGCGGTCCGGCTGGTCCAGGGGCAGCGGCTCATTCCGCTCCAGGGCTACTGCGCGGCAACTTCCAGGGTTGCTGCCGAAGCGTCTTCATCTCTTTAAGGGTTACTGCGCGGCAACTTCGCCCGCTGCGCGTTCGACGCCTCTGCGCTTGACGCGCGCAGCGCAGCTGAGGGAATCTGGCGGCGCACGGCCTCCGTCAGCCGGCTCACGTTGTCCAGGTGCCGCTGCCCCTCTTGGGCCCCCAAGCCAGCCCGCCCTCCAGCTCTCGCTGGCGCTTCAGCAGCAGCGGCTGCAGGTCGTAGGTCGGATACGTCTTGCGAAACCACGCAGCATCTGCGGCTCGTTGCGAGGCTTAGTACATGCGGTAGACCCTCAAGGTGGCGGGGGGAGCAGGAGCTCAGCAAGCTGGGGAAATACTGCACGTCGTGCTGGTTTTCAGCTTGTAGTCCAGGCTCTGCATCAACTCATCCTGTGCTCCGGCCGTGACTACTCCATGCTTCTTTACATGTAGCGCACTCATTTTGTTCGTACGGCAAAGGAGAGTCTAGGCCGCCTCGATGTCTCGGGCCAGCTGGTCGTAGCTCGGCGGAGGCAGGCGGCTCTGGCGTGACTGCCCTGAGCTGCGGGAACTGCCAGGAGAAGGGGCGCGGGTGTGATTGGCCTGCGCCTGGACTCTGAAGCCAGACTGCGAGGAGGCGCGGCTGCTTGCGGGGCTGCCTGAAGTGCTGCTGCCGGAGCGCAGCGTGAAGTGCTGGGGCTGCGTGGCGTTGTTCATACCGTTGGCGGACCGGTGACCTGCTGAGGCCGAAAGAGCGTGTTCTCCAGCATGTTCTCCAGCACCCAGCCCGTGCCGCGCGCGAGACCGTAGGCTGCGCCGCCTGCGAGCCCCACTGCCAACCCAGCCGTCCCGCTGCGCCGACTCCCGCCGTGGCAGCCATCGCTCCAACCTCTCCCGCTGTAGTGGGTGCGAGGGCTGCTGCTCCTTCGGCCAGCCCCCCAGGTAGCCGAAGGCCCCGCCCACACGCTCGGCGGCGACGGCGACCTCTCCTCCTCCGCAGCCACTGCTGCCATCTCCTCTATGACCAGCGGCACCTCGTTCATCAACCCCAAGTCATCGGCCACTCCGAACCCAGCCTGTTTCCAGAGGACCAGGTCTTCGCCAACGGCCAGCGCTGCGACGACATTAACTACTACGGCCGCACCGTGGCCGTGCATGACCTGCTGAAGGGCCGCGAGTACAACCAGAACAAGGCCGTGGAGGCTTCGACGAGGTGAACAACTCTCGGACGCCCCGCGCGTTCCACCAAATCGGCTACGCGGACGTGCTGCTGCGCCCCCCCATGGTGGGCATTCTGCGCTGCGGGAAGATGCTGCTGGTGATAGAGATCGAGTTCGCGGACGCGACGACGGCGCTGTGTCCGAGAACGCCGGGGCGCACCCGAGCACCGACTTCGCCTTCCAGGTCGTCCTGGACTCTGCGCTGGTAGAGTCCTTCAACCGCGTCCTCTCAGCATTGTGTTCAGCAACCTCACGGTGCACACGCAGGAGTCCACGGTGCCTCCGGGCGTGGCGGAGCACCGTCACCGTGGCGCGCGCCTTCATGGGAGCGTTCGTGACTTTTTGGGACGCGGGCTCTAAGATCCACCTGCTGGCCAACCCAGGGCAGGACGTGGCCCCATCGGAGCGGCCAGGCAGGAAGACAGTCTCTGGAGTCGCAGATGCAGCTGGGCAGCCTGCAGTGCACAACCCTATGAAGGGAGCCTCGGAGCACGTCCACTTCCTCTCGCTCCTTGCGGGACCTACGACGACACGGTGCGCAACATCGACATCGACCGCGCTGGCTACCGCCACAGCTTCATCGCGGGCTTCCCGACAGAGCGAGTGCCCAAGATGCCCCTCAGTGGCGTCAGCACCCGCTCGGGCGACCTGGCTCGGTTCACTTTCAAGACACTCGACGGCACGATGACGGACGTGTTCATCCACCTGATAGCCTATCAGCTGGTGACGCTCTCTGGCACAGGAGTCTCGTCTTGACTAGTAAGGATCCAATGCTCAATGGGAAGAGGCTCTGCAGCTCTGAAGCTTACAGACCGCGGGCTCGATTCCACCCGGGCGCGGATCATTTTTGCAGGCGAGTGCCCTTGGGAATTCTTTTTCTTCCTCCCTCCGCTCCGCGAGCGAGGCCGTGAAGCGAGCCGTGGATGTCGAGGCGGTCGTGCACGAGCTGGAGGACCCGTGGGCATACGCGGCGGCGAAGTACCCCAACTTGGGTTGGAGACTCAAGTCGAAGATGGAGTTCTCCGGGTACCACCAACTGCTCCAGCGCTGCAGGCAGCACGTCATACTTGGACGGGCGAGGGCAAACACTGTGGACTTTGCGAAGCTGGCGGCGGCGCAGTCCCGGTCGTACACGTTCCGGTGGAGGGGGGTGAGAAGAGGACCACCTACGAAAGCTTCGAGAAGGGAGGCTTCTGCTGGTGCGAAACCGGGACGACTTGGGCCAGAGCGTGGAAGACCTGATGTGCAAGATGTGTTGCCCGGTCTTCGAGACAGTCGATGAGAACTACGTGCCGCCGCCGCCCCTCAACGATAATGCCTTCTTCACCGGTCTGTCCTCGTCCGTTCTGGGGCGTCTGGCAGGCCCGCAGATGGCGGACCTCGACGGCGACGAGACACGGCACAAAATCCTCTTTTGCGACGGCATGCTCTACGATTTGAAGGAGCGTGTCCTCCGATCACCGATCCCCGCCGACCGCATGGGCTTCCACGCAAAGGCGACCTCAGAGATGTGGCAGCCGAGCAAGGCGACCAAGCTCTTCGAGCACATCCTGGCTTTCTTGAAGGAGCATGTGGAGACGGGGGTGTGTCTGCTCGAGGCCAGCGAGAATGGCAAACAGGTCATCGAGTGCTTCGAGGAATTGGAGCAGGACGGGTGCGAGATCCTCCGCCACATGAAGGTGTACGGGGACTGGGACTCCGTCCTGTACGAGCTGCGTCTCATGACCAGGGCCATCTCCGCGACGCCGCGGTTCTGCGAGATGTACTATACATCTGGGGAAGCCAGGATTCCGGGAAGGACACCAAGGTGAAGATGTTGCACGCCTTCCTCGGTCACGGCAAGGACAACTACGGGGTGCAGCTTCCGGGAAACTATGTGGTGCAACAGACTCTGACCGCGAAGGACGGACCCGCGCCTTACCATGCAAGGACTCTAGGCAAGCGGCTGGCCTGGGCCAGTGAAGTCCCCGAGCACTACTCGTTGGCGGATGACTTCATCAAGCCCTTTTGTGACATGGAAGGCGCGCCAGTCTGCAGCAGGAAGCTCAACAAGGGTCCCCGGGACTTCATGCCTAGTGGCAACAAGCAATCACCCTCCCCGTGTGACTCGACCGGATGGGATGCTGCGGCGGCTTCAAGTCTGCCAGACAACGGTCAGCTTCACCTTGAAGCCGTCCATGGCCGTGGAGGCCTCAAGACCCGGATAAACCAAGGAGAGTTCAACAAGTACATCTTCTTCCTTGCGGCAAATCTTGTGGACTCGTTGGAGATGGAGTACAACCCAGGCACCGAGATCAAGCCGCAGCCACCGGAGATGAAGATGAGCGCCATGGACCTGGTCCCATGCGCAGACAAGGACGAGGAGGCCAAACCCGAGGCCTTCGTGACAGAGATGTGTGAGCTGGTGTCCTTGAAGGAAGCAAGCCTCCACACACAGCTGACGATGGCGCTGAAGACCTACCTCAGCCTGGACACCTTGGGCGCGGCAAAGAGCGTGATCTCGAAGTTGGGGATCAAAGGACAATCCTATGGCCCGCGGTACATCTCCACCCTCAAGCAAAATGAGCGCGTGGTGGGTGTGAAGCTCTGATCGGCATCGACAAGTAGCTCTTAGGCTTTTGGGTGACGCACAGTGTCAGCCATTTGCAGAGACCCGGCAAGTCACGTGAACAGATGGCGTGCTTGCGCAAGGAAAACACTGTCCAAGCCTTGCTGTCTTGAGCGCACCTCAGATGTCCAACCCTTGTTAGACGCCTCAATGCCTGAGGCTTCTGCGGTCTCGACGTCTTGCTCGGGCAGGTCGATAGGTCGAGGACACGGACGCATGGGGATTTAGGTTTTTATAATGACGTCGTCCGAGAGACTTGGGGCGCTCTCAGGAAAATCATGCTAGGGTACCGCCGGAGCCCAGGATGAGCTGATGCAGAGCCTGGACTACAAGCTGAAGACGAGCAACACCAGCTACGTGACGGCGCGGCACGATGCGCAGTACTTCCCGAGCTCGCTGAGCTTGTTCTCCCCCACAACCTCTCGGGTCTGCCGCATCCCGCTGACCAGCGGCACGTCCTTCATCGACCCCGAGTCGATCAAGATCGCCTTCCGCGTCAGGAACACGGACGGCACCAACCCGCTGGCCCCGGCCACGCCCAACCCCGCCTGCTTCGTCCAGCGCGTCCAGGTCTTCGCCAACGGCCAGCGCTGCAACGACATCAACTACTACGGCCGCACCGTGGCCGTGCACGACCTGCTGAAGGGCCGAGAGTACAACCGCAACAAGGCCATGGAGGGTTTCGACGAAGTCAACGACCCCCGCATCGCCCGCGCGGTGCACCAGGGCGGCTACGCGGACGTGCTGCTGCGCCCCACCATGGTGGGCATCCTGCGCTGCGGCAAGATGCTGCCGCCGCAGCTGAACCTGGTGATAGAAATTGAGTTCGCGGACGCCACGACTGCGCTGTGGTCCGAGAACGCCGGGGCGCACCCGTCCGGAGCCACTGAGCACCGACTTTGAGATTCAGAACGTCCGAGTTCTGGCCTCCCAGGTCGTCCTGGACTCTGCGCTGGTAGAGTCCTTCAACCGGGTGCTCCTCTCAGGAAGGTCGCTCGTGTTCAGCTAATTCACGGTGCACACGCAGCAGTCCAGCGTCCCGAACGGAGTCGCGGAGCACAACGTCACCGTGGCGCGTGCCTTCACGAAACTCATGGGCGCGTTTGTGACTTTTTGGGACAACGACGCGGGCTCTAAGATCCACTTGCTGGCCAACCCGGGGCAGGACGTGGCCCCCATCGGCGCGGCCAGGCAAGGCGCGGCAGGTCTGGCTGATGGGCCGCCAGTTTGGCGTGCTCTTCGAGGTCCGGCACCTCACCCTGGACGCTGTCGAAGCGCCCTGCTGCCTCCTCTATTAGTTCATGAATCCAGAGAAGAAGGTGAAGACGGCTTAACGTGAAATACAAGCGCCCACCTGTCAGCTCGTGGAATCGCATGCCAGGTCTTCTTCAATTCAGAAATTATTAAAATAATTTGGGAGCTGCAACGGGCCTGATCACGCCACCTCAAGCAGGTCGGAGCTGGTCGCCCGCGACGCGCCCACGTACAGGTGGCGCAGAGACAGGTGGACGGAGCCCAGGTCCAGCCTGACGCGGCCTTGCAGAGTCAAACCCTGGCAGCTGGCGTAGGTGACGGCGTGGCTGAGCCTTGTGGCGCGCAGCAGCTCCTGCTGCTTCAGCCGCAGCCCGTTGTCCAGCCTGACGTGCTCGGGCTCCACCTCTGTAACGGCCACAAAGACGCCCTTGGGAATCTTCCCACCGCCCCCGATCAGCCGGAGCCCCGGCCACACCAGCATGTTCTGCGCTCGGTTCTGCGGGCTCTGCGATTGGCTCGGGCGCCAGAGCAATTTCCACACCCGTTTCCAGTACTAAGAGCTTGGCGCCCGGTGGCTGCAGGGCCCGGTTGGCTGCCGCGTTCACGGCCACCCGCCGCGCGTGGCTGATGACCAGGGTCGTCTCGGGCCACCCTGGCTTGGCGGGGAAGAGTTCGCGGGCCCGCGCCTTGGCCTCCTCCAGCGCGGGCGCGTCGGGCTCGCCCACCCGCAGCCTCTTCACAAAATCGAAGATGCCGGCGGTGAGCTTGTGCCGGTGGCCGCCTGCGAGGTCCAGCACCAGCTGGCTATGCTCCAGCGGGGCGCTGATGGGCTGCCCGGCCCAGGAGTCCAGCACCGCGGGCAGCTGCCACAATTCGCCAAGCAGCAGGAACTTCACGTCGGGGTTCAGCCCCACGCACGCCAGGTCCGCCCAGAGCGCCATGTCCAGCTGGGTGATCTCCTCAACCACGAGCCAGTCAAGTTTTTGCACGCTCCCGTTGCGGACGTACCTTCGCACCCACTGATCGGCCGTCTGAGGTTCTGCGCAGAGCAATGCGTCTTCGACACCAGGTGCACCGCCTCGCCCTGCTCACGGAGCCGCGCCACGATCTTGCGCGCAAGGTACGTCTTCCCGGTGCCCGGTGAGCAACAGGGAGTTGCCGGCCGCGCAGTGCTCCGGGGGGTCCTCCACCTCGCGCCACCGCCGCAGCGCTGGCCTCTCCGCCTCCATGCGCGGCGGCGCGCTGCGCCCCAGCAATGGCTTACACTCCTCCACCCGAAAGACGGGTCCTGGTGCCGCAGCCTGGTCAGCGCCTCCAGGCTCTCTTGCCGGCTCTTTGGCAGCCCCTGGAGCAGTAGGCAGTCCGTCTTGACCTGCTTCACGTACCGCGGGGCGCCGCCAGCAGCCGCCGGCTTAGCAGGCGCCGTGTGCACACGAAGTCCCAGACGCTGCCCTCCCCGTAGCAGAAGCTTTGCGTGAAGTCGGCGCCGGGGCCGTCCAGCTGGCAGCTGCTGCTGCGCACGGAGTAGCGCGCGGGCGCCCATAGCCCGATCATCGCGTTCACCGAGAGCTTGGCCATGTGCTCCTCGCCCTCGGGCCACGCAGCGTCCATGCGCTCCAGGGCCCGCCGGAGCGTGGCCGCGCCCACGTGTCCGCGCGCATAGATGCCCAGCGGGATGTGATCCCAACGGCACACGCCCGTCTCCAGCATCGCGGCAATGGAAACTTTGGGGTACCAGCCAGGGCCCACAAACGGCAGCAGCTGCAGCGCGGCCTGGCGCGCGTCGCGGCACCCCTCCACGTAGCCCAAGTCCGGCAGCCGCCCCGGCTCCACGGGCTCCACGCCGTCCGCGGGGCAAAGGATGGGCAGCGGGAAGGGTGCGTTGGCCAAACCGTTGCGGCGACAGCGCACGACGTCCACACCCACGTAGGGCTTCTCGCGGTGGCTCCCCTGGGCCTCGAAGACCAGCGGCGGCAGCTTCGGACTGCGCACGTAGGCCTCCATAACCCCCGGGCAGACGCGGCTCTCCAGACTCGTGGGCTGCGCGGATTCCCGGAGCGTCTTCTCGCTGTGGCAGTCAACGCAGAGCGCCTGCAGCCGCTGCACGCTGTCTGCGAAGAGCTGGCGCACCGGCACAACGTGGTCCAGCTCGCAGGCGCTCTGCGTCACCGTGCAGCCACACAGCGCGCACAAGCCCTGCTGCACGGCCAGGACCTCCTGCCGCTGCGCCGCTGTGGGAACCTCCCGCTTGGCCTTCAGTAATTTGAGAAAGACCTCGTGCGCCAGGCCCGCCAGCCGCTGGCCCCGGTACTCCTGGTCCAACCCCTCGCACCAGCGCCGCAGCAGCTCGTGCTCCTCGGGCAGCTCACGGATTCGCATGCCGCACCTCAGCCTCAGCCCGCTGTACTGGGAGGGACTGCTGAGGGTCACTTTGGGGCTCTCGCCCAGGCCCGCCATCAAGTCAAAACGCTTCCACTCGACTATCGGCGGCAGCTCCTGCCGCGCCTCGCCGCGGTACAGCGTGCGCCACGCGTCCCGCTCCAGCACGCGCTTCACGCACCGGTACATGTAGCAGTGCCCGTTGAAGCACAGGAAGCACACGGTGCGGTGTCTCTTCAGCGCAGGGTCGTAGCTGTCCACCACGTCGCCCTGCGAGCTCAGGAACCGCATAGGGGCGTCGCGCCAGACGCAGAACTGCCGGACCTCCTCGGCCGAGACGCCCAGGCTCCGCCAGTCGTGGCAGAGCATGGTGTCGAAGTCCGCACAGACCTCCTCGAGGCTAAGCTGCAGCAGCTCCGCAAGCTGCCGGGCCACGCAGAGCGGCTTGTCCACGAAGGCGCTGGCCAGCACGTCCTCCTCGCAGGGCAGCTGGAAGCTCACGCTCCGCAGCCCCCGCATGCGCAGCAGCGTCTCCACCTCCGTCCGCGAGTTCCGGTAGTGCGTGCTCTGCGTGCTGCACCCAGCGCCCCTCGGGGTCCAGGTAGTACGTCTCGTCCGAGAGCTGGAGGATGGGCCCCGCGGGGTCCCCGAGGGAGGCCTCCACCCCCCGCCGCACGCGCTGCGCCACCTGCTCCTCGGTGAGTCCCGCGGGGTGCCGAGTCATGGCGCCCCCGAGCTCGTTGATCGGTAGCCAGTCTTTCCGCTCGTAGGCCGCGCCCGCGTTCCGCCCGCTGCGCCGCCGGCCGCGGATGACCACCGGTACGTGGACCAGGTACTCATAGTACTTGTCTCGGAAGAAGGCCTTCCCCAGCTTGGTGAGCCGG
Organism: Effrenium voratum; assembly: GCA_963377175.1. NCBI lineage: Eukaryota > Dinophyceae > Suessiales > Symbiodiniaceae > Effrenium > Effrenium voratum. The sequence goes on along the minus strand of CAUJNA010000048.1, from coordinate 59,744 downwards.
TGCTCGCCGTCGCCCTCCAAAGACCGCACGTCGTTGGGCCCCTCGCGGATGAGGGGCTGGTTGTAGTCGAAGTCCTTGGTGGGGGCCCCAGGTGCGAGTAGTAGTGCTGCCCCGCTCGGGTCAGCTGCGCGCGAGCAGCGCGTAGGCGCCCGCCCCTCTGCGTAGGTTCAACACGACGGAGCCATCCGCCGTCGTGCGACCCCTGGCGCCCATATCCGCCGCCTCGCTGATGTGTTGTCGTTGTCTCATCCAACTTGCCATTCTTTTTTACGGGGCCAGATTTTTTTGTCGGTCGGCCGGGCATCTGTGCAGGATTTTGCATGATTTGCATGGCCACCAGAACGTTCGATGTCTGCGTGGATTGATGAGGGAGAGGGAGCTGGAGGGGGCCCTTATAGGAACTTATAGGAACTTATGGGTGGACCCTGCCCCTTTCTGGTCCACACCCCACACGGTCGGACCCTGAACCCCCCCCCCTTTCTGGTCCACGTTCGGTTCTGGTCCACGCCTCATAACTGGGAACAAACGTTGCTGGTGATGCTGGGGGTGTTGTTGGCGATGCTGCCCCAACTTAGGGGTGTGGAAACAGAGGTCCGTTTTCACGCCCCCGAAGCTTTCAGGGTCTCTTCTAAGGCGGCTTCATTGGCGCCAACAACACCGTCGATTTTGGAGCTTATCCATGTGCAATCAACTCAATCCCTGCCCTCCGAGCAGGGCTACTTCAATCAACACTATGCGCCAGCCACGGAAACCCAGCTTGCCAGCCTGTGACTCCTTCTCGATTTTGGCATGACATGTTTTTCTTGCATGCGTTTTGCGTGGGTTTTTGCACGGATGTCACGTTGATTTTTTGCATGATTTTGCTTGCTAGGGGACCTTTCGGTGTGGCGCGGATTCGTGTGGCAAATCTTCAGATGAGAGCTTTGAAGGTTGAAGTGGAGGAGGGTTCCATGTGAACAGTTTAGTCGATCCTCTGAGAGAGGGATGTTCCGCACAGCGCGTCAGCCCGGCTCGAGCACAACAGCACCAGCAACAGCACCAGCAACAGCACCAGCAACAGCAGTGTTCACTGGCTCGGGTAGCGGCAAGGCTTCAGGTAGCGGGGCAAGGCTTCGGGTAGCGGGGCAAGGTTTTGGGTAGCGGGGCAAGGTTTCGGGTAGCGGCAAGGCTTCGGGTAGCGGGGCAAGGCTTCGGGTAGCGGGGCAAGGCTTCGGGTAGCGGGGCAAGGTTTCGGGTAGCGGCAAGGCTTCGGGTAGCGGGGCAAGGCTTCGGGTAGCGGGGCAAGGCTTCGGGTAGAGAGCTAAGGAGGTCTCGGGTAGCGGGACAAGGCTTCGGGTAGCGGCAAGGCTTCGGGTAGCGGGGCAAGGCTTCGGGTAGCGGGGCAAGGTTTCGGGTAGCGGCAAGGTCTCGGGTAGCGGGGCAAGGTCTTGGGCATCAGCATCAGCAGCAGCATCAACAGCAGCATCCACAGCAGCATCAACAGCGCCCGGCGCGCCCGGCATCCGGCCATGAGTGGAGCTGGCGGAGTGGCGGAGGACGTTCGGTGAGTTTTTTTCGCGCCGTTTTTTTGGTGCGTTGCCGTCTCCTGTCAGGACGAGAGCTGGGGTTGGTGGGAGCCGTCCAAGGCCCGGCTTGCCCTCGCCTTTTTTTTCTTCGTTTTTTCACGCCTGTCAGGAGTGGGACGGGTCCGGCGGCTCGGCCGGCTGGGACGGCGGCTGGCCCGGCGGTTGGCAGGACTGCCGCGGTTTTTTTGGGAGGGTTTCCTCTTTTGTTTTCCGTGCCCGCCAGGAGGCGGCTTGGGGGGCGAGCCGCAGGCGCGTTCTTCGTCTTTCGCCTGTTTTCCTCTCGGTTTTTGCGTCGCTCGCGGAGGCCTCCGCCGTCCAAGCTCCGCCGGGAGGCGGAGTTTAACTCCGCCAAGGCGCGTTTTTTCCTTCGTTTTTCCTTTTTTTTCCGCTCGCCTGGCAGGACCGGGCACGCGTTGAGCTCGCCGTGAAGGCGCGTTCTTCGTCGTTCGGATGTCGGCCTTTTTTTTTCCTGTCAGGACGAGAAGCTCAACGCCGCGGAGACCCGCGCTTCCATAGCGGAAGCGCGGGTCTCGGTCCTGGAACAGGAGAAGGCGCGACCCTTTTTTTTTCGGGGTTGGGCGGGACCCGCAAACCCGTTTTGCAGGCGGACCTGATGAAGGAGCTCGCCTCGCAGGCGCGTTTCCCTTCCTTCTTTTCCCCCCCTTTTTGGGGGGTTTTTCCCTGGTCAGGCCACACGCGCGGCGGTGCTCGAGGCCGAGCTGCGGGGCGAGAAAGCCTGGACGCAGGGCTTCCAGGCCCGCAGCCGGGCGTCTTTCCCCCCCCCCTGCCCTCCCGTTGCGCCCCGCCAGGCGGATGCCGTCGCGCTCCGACGGGAGCTGGAGCAGCTCAAGGCTCATCCGTCGACCGTTGAAATCGATCGGCTTCGCTTTCGTGCCAGGGCTCCGCGTCGGCGCCGCCTCCGAAGCGGGCTCGTGGCCGAGGACCCCCTCGCCGTCGTTTTCCCCCTTTTTTTTCCGATCGATCCCTCGCAGGAGTGTGAGCCCGGCGCGACCTTCGACCTCGGCCTCGACCTGGAGGAAAAAGCGCTCGGGCCCGCGGCCTTTTTTTTTGTTTTTTTTCCAGTGCCGAGCGGGCACTTAGGAGTGCCGAGCGGGCGCTTTAGGTTAGGAGGTGCCGAGCGGGCACAGTGCCGAGCGGGCACTCTAGATTAGGAGTAGGCAGTGCCGAGCGGGCACTTAGGTTAGGGGGTGCCGAGCGGGCACAGTGCCGAGCGGGCACTTTAGGTAGGAGTGCCGAGCGGGCACGGTGCCGAGCAGGCACGTAGGATAGTACGGGTTCGGCCAACGGCCCAACGGGCCCTTAGTACGAGTTCACCCAACGACCCATAGTACTGGTTCGCCCAACGGCCCTTAGTACTGGTTCGCCCACGGCCCATAGTACTGGTTCGCCCAACGGCCCGTAGTACTGGTTCGCCCAACGGCCCTTAGTACTGGTTCGCCCAACGGCCCTTAGTACTGGTTCGCCCAACGGCCCTTAGTACTGGTCCGCCCAACCAGACCCAGCCCGGGCCAGCAACCCCCCTTTTTGCCGCAGCGTGGCTTGCGTGGAATAGCTGCAATCAAGCTGGATCTGCGGAGGCGCGCTTTGCAGACTGGGCCTTGGCTTTACCAAAGGGGTTTGCGGATTCCACTTGCGGCTCCATGTTCCTTTTTTTTTGGCCAAGACTAGACAAAAGGAACGCCTGGACACGCAGGGCAGGGAGTTTGCCACCGAGATGGCTTGTCACCTAATTCGTCATGATGTTTGTTAGGAGTGCCGAGCGGGCACGTAGGATAGCACGGGCTCGCCCAACGGCCAACGACCCATAGTACTGGTTCGCCCAACGACCCATAGTACTGGTTCGCCCAACGACCCTTAGTACGGGTTCGCCCAACGACCCTTAGTACGGGTTCGCCCAACGACCCTTAGTACGGGTTCGCCCAACCTCGTTTGATACTGGCTCGCCCAACTGGCCTAGCTCTGTGCCCCCCCTGAGGCGGTTTTATTTATATAAAAATCTAAATGCTTCGATCCCTGACATCCCGTGCTTCGATCCCTGGCATCCCGCGCTTTCTGTGCTGTGAGGCGGTTTTTTATTTATATAAAAATCTAAATGCTTCCATCCCTGGCAGGTTGTCTCCCGTGCTTTCTGTGCCCCCTGAGGCGGTTTTTTATTTATATAAAAATCTAAATGCTTCCATCCCTGGCAGGTTGTCTCCCGTGCTTTCTGTGCCCCCTGAGGCGGTTTTTTATTTATATAAAAATCTAAATGCTTCCATCCCTGGCAGGTTGTCTCCGTGCTTTCTGTGCCCCCTGAGGCGGTTTTTTATTTATATAAAAATCTAAATGCTTCCATCCCTGGCAGGTTGTCTCCCGTGCTTTCTGTGCCCCTCTGAGGCGGTTTTTTATTTATATAAAAATCTAAATGCTTCCATCCCTGGCAGGTTGTCTCCCGTGCTTTCTGTGCCCCCTGAGGCGGTTTTTTATTTATATAAAAATCTAAATGCTTCCATCCCTGGCAGGTTGTCTCCCGTGCTTTCTGTGCCCCCTGAGGCGGTTTTTTATTTATATAAAAATCTAAATGCTTCCATCCCTGGCAGGTTGTCTCCCGTGCTTTCTGTGCCCCCTGAGGCGGTTTTTTATTTATATAAAAATCTAAATGCTTCGATCCCTGGCAGGTTGTCTCCCGTGCTTTCTGTGCCCCCTTGAGGCGGCTTTTTATTTATATAAAAATCTAAATGCTTCGATCCCTGGCAGGTTGTCCCCGTGCTTTCTGTGCCCCCTTGAGGCGGCTTTTTATTTATATAAAAATCTAAATGCTTCGATCCCTGGCAGGTTGTCCCCGTGCTTTCTGTGCCCCCTTGAGGCGGTTTTCCACAGGCATTTAGATTTTTATATAAATAAATCGAGCCGCTGCTGCTCAGACACCTTCGACTTGGCACACAGGCATTTAGATTTTTATATAAATAAAAAAAGCCATCCTCATCCTTGAGGTGTGTGATATAGGGATGCCAACATGCGAAGCGCACGGAGCTGAGTTCCAGGTCGTTGGGCGAAGCAGTATTAATCCTACGTGCCCACTCGGCACTGCCCAAAAAACCTCCCCCCAGCGCCAGACCCAGGCCATTTGACAAGCCGCGAGGAAGTATTCTTTTCTTTTTTAAAAAAGTAAATTTTTATATTTTATATAAAACTAACTAAACGCATGCATTCCTTGTCAGACTGCCTGCAGAGGGATTGAAGCATTTAGATTTTTTTATGAACAAAACCGCCTCAAGGGGCACAGAGCTAGGCCATTTGACAAGCCGCGAGGAAGTATTTTTTCTTTTTTTTAAAAAAAATAAAGTTTTATTTTATATAAAAACTAAACACATGCATTCCTTGTCAGACTGCCCGCAGAGGAATTGAAGCATTTAGATTTTTATATGAACAAAACCGCCTCAAGGGGCACAGAGCTAGGCCATTTGACAAGTCGCGAGGAAGTGTTTCATGTTTTTATAAAATAAGTTTTTATTTTATATAAAAAGCTAAACGCGCGCATTCCTTGTCAGACTGCCTGCAGAGGGATTGAAGCATTTAGCTTTTTAGAAAAATAAAACCGCCTCAAGGGGCACAGAGCTAGGCCATTTGACAAGCCGCGAGGAAGTGTTTCGATTAAAAAAAAAAGTTTTTATTTTATATAAAACCTAAACGCTCGCATTCCTTGTCAGACTGCCTGCAGAGGGATTGAAGCGTTTAGCTTTTTAGAAAAATAAAACCGCCTCAAGGGGCACAGAAAGCGGATGCCAGGGATCGAAGCATTTAGATTTTTATATAAATAAAAAACCGCCTCAGGGGGGCACGGAAAGCATGGGAGACAGCCTGCCAGGGATGGAAGCATTTAGATTTTTATATAAATAAAAAGCCGCCTCAGGGAGGCACGGAAAGCACGGGAGACAGCCAGGGATGGAAGCATTTAGATTTTTATATAAATAAAAAACCGCCTCAGGGGGCACGGAAAGCACGGGAGACAACCTGCCAGGGATCGAAGCATTTAGATTTTTACATAAATAAAAAACCGCCTCAGGGGGGGCACAGAAAGCACGGGATGCCAGGGATCGAAGCACGAGGGATCGAAGCATTTAGATTTTTGTATAAATAAAAAACTCAGGGGGCACAGAACTAGGCCATTTGACAAGCATCTCCAGGACCGGGTGGAGTTGCCGCTCAAACGCCTTCGACTTCGGCTGCTGTGGTGTGGCTTCCGAATGTCCGGGGCCTGTTCGCCAGTCCTTGCCAAGCATTCGGGTACTTGCTGGGGCGTGCCATCTTTATCTTTTGAAGCATTTTCTCAGAAGGAACTTAGCTTTCAACACCCACCATGACCATGGATGCCGCTACCGAAAAAAGAGCTACTGTACATGAAAAAGGAAGAACCTCCGATGGCCCAAAGCGTCACTGCCTGGGCCATAGGATTGTCCTTTGATCCCCCACTGCGGAACAACTCTAGCTCTCTTGCTACCTGAGAGGCTCCTGGCACTCGTCCGTCCAGATTTGACCTCTGCAAAGGATTCGAAGTCTAAAACGCTGCGTGCAGGCGTGTGCTGCAAAATAGTGACCCCTTGCTCTGCGCCGCAGTTTGGCTCAGGTTGCATTTCAAGCGATGTCAAGCTTTGCCAAAGGAAACACCTTTTCCCTTTTTTTCGGGAACCCTTTTTTTTGGGACATTTTTTTTGTTTTTTCTTAGCGCTGCAAAGGTTGGCTCGCTTGAAATGCAACCTGGAGCCAAATTGCAAGCATATCTAGGGGTCACTATTTTGCAGCCACGCAGCGTTTTAGATTTCGAATCCTTTGCAAGGTCAAAGGCTGGGACAAGTGCGAGGAGCCTCTCAGGTGGAATAGAATCCATACACGCCAAGCCGCTGAACCCCACAGTCTCGGACTCCATGTGCTATATGTGTCATATGGGTCTTACACGCCAAGCCGCTGAACCCCCACTTCCCCCGGGCTCCTTCTAGATCTGCCATATGTGCTACGTGGCTCTTGCACGCCAAGCCGCTAAACCCCCACAGTCTCCGGGCTCCTTGCATATGTGCTACATGTGCTTTATGGGTCTTACCAAGCTACTGAACCCCACAGTCCTTGCTATATGTGCTACATGCCAGATGGGTCTTACACGCCAAGCCGCTGAACTCCCACAGTCTCCGGACTCCTTGCCATTGTGCTATGTGTGCTATATGGGTCTTACAGCCAAGCTGAACCCCCACTCTCCAGCTTCTTGCTATATGTACTGTATGTGCTTTATTGTTCTGTACGCTTTGAAAGGTACATGTTGGAGATGCTATGTGAAAAGTATACAGGCTTCTATACCATATAGCACATGTAGCACATTTAGCAAGGACCCGGGGGAGAGTGGATGTTCAGTGGCTTGCCTTGTGAGAGCCATATAGCACATACAGCACATACAGCAAGGACCTGGAGAAGAGTGGATTCAGTGGCTTGCCTTGCAAGAGCCACATAGCACACACAGCACATATAGCAAGGACCTGTGGGGAGTGGATGTTCAGTGGGCTTGCCTTGGGAAGAGTGGATGTTCAGTGGCTTGCCTTGTGAGGTATAGCACATATAGCACATATAGCAAGAACCCGGGGAAGAGTGGATGTTCAGTGCCAACCTGCCGAGCCTGCGCCGCCCGAGGTCGGAATTCCGACTGTCGGAATCCCAACCTCGGTGCGGCGCGGGCTCGGTGGGCTGGCGTGGCTCCGATGCCGGGCAGGTGGCGCGGCCGGGGAGGCTTCAATGCCGGGTTTTTTTGGGACCTTTTTTTTTTTTTTTTCTCAGCCCTGCAAAGGTTGGCTCGCTTGAAATGCAACCTTGCAAGCATGTCTAGGGGCACTATTTTGCAGCCACACGCCTGCACGCAGCGTTTTAGACTTCGAATCCTTCGCAGGACGAGGCAAATGCTGGACGGACGAGTGCTAGGACCTCTCAGGTAGAATAGAATCCATTTGCGAAACCCCCTCTAAAGAGAGAGTAGAGTTGTCCACAGTGGGGGTTCTGCTGCGGACAACGCGGACAACCCGATTTGCTGCGGCGGCACGGTCCGCGTGTACGCCAAGCTGCGATGCGGCGCCTCTTGGCCTCCTGGATGGTGCGGATAATGCGCTCCGCAAAGTGGGCGTGCCCCTGGTCACCTGCTTCCAAAATCCATCAGCTCCTCTTGAACTTCGTCGGAGTACACGTTGGCCAGCGCCCCCGCTTGGAACACCTTCTTCATGCCCGCCGCGCGCGGTGGTGCTTGCAAGACGGTCCTTCAGCGGCTCCGCGGCCACTTTCTTGGTCAGCGCGGGCGTAAAGGGGTAGGGCTTGCCCTTGAAGGCCTTCATGTTGGCCAGGTCCACCTGCAGCTGGTTCATGGGCTCCAGAGGCACGAAGCTGTTGGCCTCTGCGGCCGGTCCTGGTTCACCCGGAGGCCGTCCAGAAACGCCTTCACCTCCTTTCTGAAGATGCTGGGGTTGGCCGCTGAACCCCCACAGTCCGGGCTCCTTGCTATGTGTGCTATATGTGCTATATGGGTCTTACACGCCAAGCCGCTGAACCCCCACAGTCTCCGGGCTCCTTGCTATATGTGCTATATGTGCTATATGGGTCTTACACGCCAAGCCACTGAACCCCCACTCTCCCCCAGCTTCTTGCTACATGTGCTATATGTGCTATATGGGTCTTACACGCCAAGCCGCTGAACCCCCACTCTTCCCCAGCTCCTTGCTATATGTACTAAATGTGCTATATTATTCTGTACGCGCTTTAAAATGTATTATATGTGCTATACAATGCATATTTGGTACATGTTGGAGATGCTATGTGTATAGTATACAGGCTTCTATACCATATAGCACACACAGCACATATAGCAAGAACCCGGGAGAGTGGATGTTCAGTGGCTTGCCTTGTGAGAGCCATATAGCACATATAGCACACAAAGCAAGGACCCGGGGGAGAGTGGATGTTCAGTGGCTTGCCTTGTGAGACCCATCTAGCACATATAGCACAGATAGCAAGGACTCGGGGGAGAGTGGATGTTTAGTGGCTTGGCTTGTGAGACCCATATAGCACATATAGCACGTCTAGCAAGGACCCGGGGGACTGTGAGGGTTCGGCGGCTTGGTGCCTGCCGCGCCTGGCATAGAAGCCTCCCTGGCGCGCCACCTTGAAGCCTCCCCGGCCGCGCCACCTGTGAGGAGCTAACCGCGCCTTACTTCCAAAGTACTTCAGCTGCATACCAGCCCTTTGGTTTTATCCCGGAAAACTCCGTCAGCGCGTCTCTACACAGAGACGCACTCCCGGACTCGCCGCCCGGATTGCCTGGAAAAAACTGTGTCAGCGGGGTGGTGCGCAGCGACGCGCTGACATACTCGCCGCCCGGCTTCCCGGCTTCAAATTTGGCAAGTAACGCAAAGGGATGGGAAAGATCAAGCTCTTTCCTGTGCCGGAATACAGCAGCAAACAGCCCTCGGACCCCGTGGTGCCCCTGGTTCCGTGCACGGGCATTTTCCTCGGACCTTCCAAATCGGGCAAAACCGTGGCTCTGATCAGCCTGGTTCTGGAGCAGTACAGGGGCGTGTTTGAGAGAATCTACATCTTCAGTCCGTCCATTGCCGTCGATGACGGCTGGATTCCCGTCAAGAAGTATATCGAGGAGGACTTGGGGGTGAACACCGAACGGGAGCAAGCGTACTGGGAGGACTGGGACGAGGCGGCGCTGCGCCGCATCATCCAGCAGCAGCGCAAGATCACCGAGGCGTCCAAGAAGTTGGAGATGAAGAAACTGTATCAGGTGCTGATTATCCTGGACGACCTTGCGGACGTGCCTCAGCTCCACCCAACGGCGCCTTGGATACGCTGTTCATCAGGGGCCGTCACATGCAGATAAGCACCTGGGTGAGCTCGCAGAAGCTGCGGCTCATCAGCGCAGCCGTGCGGGTCAACCAGCAATTCCTCTGCTGCTGGAGGCTGCGCAACCAGCACGAGCTGGACGCCGTGGTGGAGGAGCTCAGCGCCCTGCTGCCAAAGGAGCAACTGTACCGGCTGTACGAGCAGGCGACGCGGGAACCTTACAGCTTCCTGTTCGTCTACTACCTGAAGCCGAGGAATGAAATGTTCTACAAGCGCTTTGAAGAGCGGTTTGCACTTGAAAAAGACGCCGATGGGAGCGGCGCTCAGCTTCCTGGGCCAGAAGCTGTTCGCTAGTTCCACGCTGATCAACGCACGGTTTGAAAATATCTCCTGCTGCACCTCCGTCGGGCCGTCGTCCGCAGAACGGGCGGCTTCCTTAGAAAAGGATGACGACTATCTACGTGGACAGCCGCAAGAGGGTGGCCGGCTCGGACAGCGACTTTGAGGTAGACCTGGGAGAGTCCCTGCACTTGCAGAGCGACGCCCGGCTCGCCGTCTACAAGATCCGCCTGGCCGACAGTTTCCTCTCGACGGACCGGGGCCGCTACCTCTACTGGGTTGACGCCGCGCTGGGCACGCTGAACTGGGCGTTGTTGCCCGAGGGCGCGTACACGGGCCCCCGGCTGGCCGCCTGGATCAGCTCCAACTTTGCCACCGCCACCTATAGCGAGACCACGAACAGTCTGAGCGTTGCCTACGACGGCAACCGGCTCATCCTGAACGACCTGGAGCTGCGCCAGCAATTCCCTGATGCCGCGGACTACCCTGCTGCGCCGCCCGCCTCTCCCACCAAGCCCTTCAGCGTGGACCACATGCTGGGCCCGAGCTTTGTCTCCGGCGGGCAGCAGGTCTTTGAGTTCGTCCGGATGATGGCGCACAACGAGGTCTACCTGCGCCGCGCCCAGCTGGCCAACGCCAGCAGAGTGCTGGGCAACCTGGGCGACGACATCCTCTCCAAGATCACGCTGAAGAGCGGAGTGGGTACCATTGTGGAGACGGGCTCAGACGACGGGCACTCATGGCCCTCAGGGGCCCGGTTACCCTGAGGCACATGCGCTTCCGCCTGACCGACCTGGACGGCAACGTCGTCCGGCTTCGCGGGTCGTCTTTGTCGTTCGTGTTATATCTTGACCACGTATAATTAAATGGAGCCGACCGAACACGACAGGGCGCCGGAGGCGCAAGAGCGCCAGAGGCGCACGCTGCGCCACACGCTGCGCCACACGCTGCGCAGGACGCTGCGCCGGAACCGAAACGGCGGGGCAGGCCCCCTGGGAGCAAGAACAAACCGAAGCAGGACGTGCCTACTGAGCCGGCTGCCCCAAAGCGCAAGCCAAAGCCGCCGGTTGAGACGACACCGGCGGAGGCACCACCAGCGGTTGAGGCACCGGCTGAGGCACCACCAGCGGAGGCACCACCGGTTGAGGCGCTCAGCTCACAAGAGAGCAGCAGCGCACCCTGCGCATGCTGGAGAGGCAGTCCGCTTTTGACCGGCTGACCACAGGCGCAAGCGTACTAGTGTAAAAGCATGATGTCGATTGAACCCCGCAACGAGCCGCGGATGCTCCGGTGGTTCCGCAGGACGTGTCCCAGTTCAACTTGCAGCCGCTGCTGCTGAAGCGCTACCGAGAACTGGAGGAGGCGCGGGCCTTCAACTCCTGGCTGGGGGAGCGCAGGCAGGCGCAGGAGGGGCAGCGGCACCTGGACGACGTGAGCCGGCTGACGGAGGCCGTGCACCGCCAGGTACCCCAGCACACTACGCGCGGGCCGAGCGCGTGGAACGGGCGGCGGGCGAAGTTGCGCAACAGTAAATGAAGACACTTCGGGCCCACGGCTTCAACCAGCGCCCGCGGAAGGTCCCTGGTGTTCAGCTACCCCACGGTGCACACGCAGCAGTCCAGCGTCCCGAACAGCTGGCGGAGCACACGTCACCGTGGCGCGCGCCTTCACGAAACTCATGGGTGCGTTTGTGACCTTTTGGGACAACGACGCGGGCTCCAAGATCCCTTACTGGCCAACCCCAGGAGGACAGTCTCCTGGAGTCTTGCGGGCACCTACGACGACACGGCGCAACATCGACATCGGCCGCGTGGGCTACCTGCGCCACAGCTTCATTGCCGGCTTTCCCACCGAGCGCGTGCCCAAGATGCCGCTGAGTGGTGTCAGCCCGCTCGGGCGACCTGCCCGGTTCACCTTCAAGGGCCTGGACGGCACGATGACGGACCTGTTCATCCGCTGGTGGCCTACCAGCTGGTGACGCTCTCCGGCACGGGCGTCTCTGTGCTTGACTAAAAAAGGCCCAGTGTCCCTCTGCATCATTTTTGATGCAGCGTGACACCGCTTTTGAATGCGCCACAAAAATGACAAAAAAAGCCCCGGTGTCCCTCTTCACCATTTTTGGTGCAGAGGGCCCAAAAAACGAGAAAACAGGCGGGGGGTGCCCCTCTTCGCCATTTTTGGTGTTTAGTGGCACCGCCCAGAGGAAGCCTAGTCCGGAATGCTCAGCCGCTCCGCAAGCTCCTCCGTGGCCGTGCGCGTAATCTCCTCGCACAGCACAGCAGGAACACTGTAGAGCAGCTCGCGTGATTGGCTGACCCTCTCGTACATCAGCCGCGGCCCCCGCTGCGCAACACGAAGCCTGTGCAGGCCCGGCAGCCGGCGTGGCAGGACGGCAGGACCTCCGGGCCGGTCCACAGCCGCGTCTGCTTCCTGTACGGAGTTCCGTACTTGCAGTAGGTCACGTCCACCCAGGGCAGACGCTCCACGGGCGGCTTCAGCAGCCCGGTGGCGGGTTCTCCTATAACCCACATCAAGGGCCTGGCCCGGACGGGGCAGCACGTTAGGCGCACGTACTCAGCTGCGTCCTGGGGCAGCTGAGAGCGGAAGGCCTGCGCGGCTGCGAGCCCCGCGGCCCTGCGCCAATGAGGTCCGCTGCCGCCTGCGCGCCGTCTGCAGTGCTGCGCGACGGTCCGTGATGGAGGGCGGCCCCTGCCCGTTGCTTACCAGGGGCCGGCCGGGGTGCCGTACCCTGGTACCTCCGCGCAAGGCGCACATCCTCGTCTGTGGCCTCTACGGGGGTGCGGAAGCCGTCGGGAATTGCCTGCAGGGCGTGTGCTGCAGAGGTCGAGGGTTGGGGTCCTGCTGGACTGTACAAAATCGTCCAGGTTGGCTCGTCGAAAGATGTGGCCTTGCGGTCCGGCTGGTCCAGCAGCGGCTCATTCCGCTCCAGGTAGCCCACAACCTGCTCGAAGCGCGGGCGCTGATGGAAGCCGTGCGCCCGAAGTGTCTCATTTACTGTTGCGCAACTTCGCCCGCCGCCCGTTCCACGCCCCGGCGCTCGGCCCACGCGTAGCGCAGCTGGGGTACCTGGCGGTGCACGGCCTCCGTCAGCCGGCTCACGTCGTCCAGTGCCGCTGCCCCTCCTGCGCCTGCCTGCGCTCCCAGCCAGGAGTTGAAGGCCCGCGCCTCCTCCAGTAGCGCTTCAGCAGCAGCGGCTGCAAGTTGTAACTGGGTACGTCCTGCGGAACCACGGAGCCGTTTAGTCCAAGCCTGCGCGGGGCGACGGTGCCACTTAGGGGGAGGGGTTCCACCTGAGTGCCAATTGGACACGGTTTTTGGCCTGCCATGGATGAACCTGACAGATGGCCGTCTCGGCCAATCATGGACAATGGAACAGTTTGCATATTGTGGGAGCACAAGGATCCGCTGTCAAGGAGTCTTTTCTTGACAATATGCATTGGGTGGGTAAACCGATTCGACATGACCGACCACGAGTGGTGATTGCGCATTGTGTTACAACAATCCACAAGGAGCCCATTTTGACGGAATATACGGCTGAAATCCTGAAGTATGGAAGAGATGGAATCTTGCAGAGTTTTTGGACGTGCTCGGTGTTGATTCCCAACGGTTGCTTGCTGGACTCACCAACAATTTTGTTGCAACTCTGTCACATGTTTTTTTCCATGACGTTGACCAGAGTGTTTTGCGAGTGGACATTGAGAAGGGTGGATGTTTTGCAAGGCCAACACTTGACAAACCTCACTGTGCGATCGACCTGTTTGCAGGACTGGGAGGATGGGCGATAGGCCAAGAATGGGCCATTGAGGCCACAGGAAAAGCAACCCCTTGATAACTGCTAGCATTGACTACAACAGAGGAACAGCAAAAGCATCAGCTGACCTTCTGGAGGGACATTCTGGGAGCGGAAAAATTTCTTGTCAGAGGCCAACGAACAATTTAACCAAGGACAGCATTTCATCCACTCGAAAGTAGGCGACAGGACAGTACAGCAGAAGCTAGCAGAATGGAATTTTGCAGTGGCAGTAGCCAGTCCATCTTGCCAACCATGGTCGTCAGCGAGCACCCAGAACGGACTTGCAGCTGAATTGGGTTTCAACTTTTGTGAGCTCAACAGTTATGTGTGCGCAATGCAACCATGCCTTTTGGCCTTGGAGAACGTCAGGGGACTACAGAGCCATCAACATTTTGGATTGCTTGTTAAGATCCTTGAGCATAATGGCTTGAGGTTGATACATCAGGAAATCCAGACGGCCCGCAAATGGTTGCCTATTGAGAGGAGCAGATTGTTTTGCATATTCAAACGATTGGATTGGAGCTGTACTTTTGAGCGGATCGCCACCTTGCAAAAGATATCCGTGCCTTTGAACAGCCAGCCGGAGAAGATCGATCGTTACCTGAACGATGAATACGACAGTGATCATGATTTCCTCAGGCCGACGCACCAGGAACTGCAAAATCTCGCCAACCCTGCCTTTTTTCCGGGGACATTTGCGAACATGAACCAACTCAAGGTACTTGCAGCTCGGAACGTTGCAGCCAAGGAGCAATTTGGACCAATCATGGCGAGCTATCGGTCGAATGTGAGTTTTCAGGAATCTTTCCTGAGAGACAACAAGCTTTTTGCGGACATCAAATCCAACAATGGAACCTATTTGTTCTTGCACCCCATTCAAATCGCAGCTGCGTTGGGAATGCCAAAAAAGGTGAGAGGCATGAATTTCGCGATACCAGCTGAACCTGCAGACGCATTCCGAATGCTGGGCAATATGTACGTGCCCTTCCAATCAGGACAGGCATGGATCAAGATTTATTGCCTCCTTGACCCCACGACAGTGGTATGCATGCAGGCAGTTGGTTTGTTGTGGAAATCATACATGATTGATTTCGCGGAATGTCAGATCAGACATGTGGACAACCTGTACCTTGTCGTACAAGGCAGAAAGGACCTTGGGGATCAATGCGTGCCGACCCAGAAATTTGCCTGCTGGAAAGGAAAGTCGAGGCTCGTGTTTGATGCATCTCTTGATGATGAATCCTTGCATCAGCAAATATGCCCATGTGAGGTGCCCGGCTCTAAGGAATGTGCCCTTCAAACTGGACGGATATCAGTCTCAGGTGCAGACGAAATCGGTACATTGGCAGTCACATTCCTTTTCACAGAGAAGACAATTGTGGTGAACAGATGTAACATCCCGACATGTACTCTTGAGTTTGGTGCATTTTTCGGAACCTCAATTTCAACAACCACAGTCGAGGCGCTGAACAGGCATGAAATTGCATCCAAGACAATCAGTGGGAAAATCATCCTGCACCCGAATCAGCCGTTGCCTGGAGTCGTGATCATGACCCCGGCTATCGAAAGCGTGCGGGAGCTCAAAGAAGACGTCAATTTTGGTAAAGGCGAAGATTGCATTACCGTGAGATGCAGTGAGCTAAACCCTGAAAGAGTCCACGAAGTGCTCATGCGTTTCGGAGTGACAGCGATTGCTGAGCTTTCAGGATGGCATTTCCAGACCATGTGCGATCCGTATGACAACAAGATCCAGCAGCTTCAGATACGCCCAAAACCCAGATCCTGGTCATTGCGACATGATGAGTTTGAATATCTATTGCATATCCACATGTGGACAGTTGTTTGCAAGACGATTGGACAGTCCAAGCAATCAGCCAGCAACCATGTCAATTTTCTTGGACACCAAAATTGGATTGCGTTTGACGATGTTGCGGTACTGAGCGCATGTGTGCAAATGTTCAATCGCATTTTCCCGTATCACCAGCCGGTCCACATTGCCAGCAACAAAGAAGGATGCTGGGCGATCACAAGGAACATTGAAGATCCGGCCCTGCACTCACAGGCGATCTTTCCATGTGAAGTCAACCAGTGGCGGAGGACGCCCAGAACCAATGCTGAACACCTCACTGCAGGACCCCAAATCCTCCATTTCAAGAAGGGAGGCGCTGGACTCCAGGCGAAGATATATGATGAGAGAGGCTGCCAGGACCTTAACAGACTCCGGAAAGCAGAAGTCAACTTTGCCTTGGAGAACAAGGGGATAGCTATTAGGCTGGAAACCGCTGCAGGAGAGAAGTTTGCCAAAATCGAGGCGAAAACGAGCTTGAATCACGCAATGACCATTATACTGGATGAGCTTGCGCAATCTTACCTGCTTGGGTTTGCTCAGATGTGGAGGCGGATGTCGAATCAGCCCCTGTGTACTTGCACAATAGTATGGATATCAGGATTGCGGACCACATTCACAGTCCCGACAGACACCTCGTTTGATCAGATCCAACTTGCATGGAGATTCGCAAACAAGTGGTTTGGAGCAGAGAGCCAGGTGCGTTTCGTGATCGGAGGACAGCAGATCATGCCGCAGGTAAGTCTCGGAGAGATAGGGCAGGCGAATCAGAAGATCCATGTTGTTTTTCCTTTGCATGGAGGAGGAGCCAAAGCCGATCGAAACGTCACTGTGAAGAACAATCTTGCACGCTGGATGTTGCTCCAAGGAGTTGCCCTCGACAAGGTAACATCAGTCCTGGACATCTTGCAGAAGCAAGCAGGTCACCAACAGCTCCTTTTTCTGGAACAACAGGACGGAAGCAAAAGATGGGAGCACCTCCAAGCCATTTGTGCCAAGGTCAACATTGATTGCCCGAAACCGGACCCCAAACCAGAACTTGCCAGATTGAGAAGCACAAAGCTGCAGGCGAAAGACCATACCAAATCGTTGGACATTGCCAACTCTGCTCTTGAGCCAGGTTTCTTCATTACGCTTGATGACAAACCAGCAGCAATCTTGAAGCATGTTGTTGTCAAAGGAACAGGAGTATGTTTGACGACTGCCAATGAGGCCAGCCAATGGCTCCAGGACACCTCTCCGATCTCAGGGGACCCACTCGCGGTCCTCATACCATCCGACCAGCATGTACACACCGAGAGACCGCACCTCCCGATGCGGGACCCACAAGGGCGGGCGATCCTTGTTTCCACCAGGATGTATCAGCTTGGACAGACAGATGTCAGAATAGCGGCAATGCAGAGCAAGGAGATCGACCTCGAGACAGAGTCACACATTCTTTTCGGTTTGTATAAGGAAGAGTTCAAGCAGGAAGAATGGGAGCTCATTACAATGAATCCTGTTCGGGAGGCAAGAACGCTGTTGCGAGATTTGGGATGGAATGCAAATTTTTCCAAGGTTTGGGGCCGGAGGTACATCAGCAAGAACACCCAGGTCCAACCGAATTCTGCAGATTACATTCGCTTCAGAGCGATGATACCATCCGACACAGAAGAAGATATATTGCGACTTTCAGGTGCAAAAGGACTATATACAGTTTCTTTCGAAGGAGAGGGAAAACCGAAGACGCAGTATAAGATCATCTGGGTAGCTGGCTCAAAACAGGACCTGCTAGTCCGATCGGCCTCGGTACAATCACATGGAGTAATCCGCAACAAGACCGGATATGGATTGAGAGTCAGCAGGGACAGCTACGAAAGCGTTTTCAAGGGACTGCGACCAGGAGATGACATCCCAGAAGAGTTCGATGCCCAGCACAAGTGGAAGATTGAGTCACTGCCTTTTGGCACCACAAGTGAAGGACTCAAGGACTGGGCTGTCTCCATTGGTTGGGCAATCAGGCCACTGAAGTTCCTTGGACCACGCACAGCAATTTTGCTCTCAACGACTACGCCACCAGAGGGTATCTTGTCGATTAATGGAACGCCAATCCTGCTCAGGGCCTTGGACACCAAGAAGAGGACAGCGGGAAGCCTTATTGCAGGACCACCGCAACAGAAGAGGACGCCGGAGAACAACGATGTTGATTTCCTGCAGACCAACGATCCATGGGCAAAATGCTCGGCACCATCCACGTCAAGCGACACGAGACCCCCACTGCCCCGTCGCAGACAGGAGCAAAGCGTGCAGAATGGACCAGTTGAACAACAGCTTAAAGAACATGAAAGCGAAATTTTGAGCTTGAGGAAGTCGATCCAACAGCTGACTGAAGCGCAAGATACATTTGCCAGCAATACCGGGGCAATGTTTGACGGAATCCGCAACGATGTAACGACATTTGTGCAACAGGCGCTTACACAGCAAGAGACGCGTACCCAGTCCAGGTTTGATGAAATCAAGGAGATGCTGCAGTGTGCAATGCTCGCAAAGAGTACGCCGTCACCGGTCCGAGCAGTCAAGAAGAGCAAGCAGGAAACTGAGAATCAAATGGAGTGATGAGGATTCTCTTCATTATGCCGTTTCTAGCCACCATCTTTGTTAGGGCGGAGCCCTCAGAAGGGTTTATTGCTCCGGAAGGGATGTTGGATTGCAGTGAATATGAATGGCCAGGATCCTCGGGGAAGCCAGGCTTGAACCATCAATTAATTCAAAGTGCGTGCCATCAAGAGTCCCGCAGCTCCGCTCCGATTGTCTTTCGAAGGAACTGTGGAATACGGGCAGAGCAAGTTGCAAGGCCAGCTTGTAATGAAATGGGTAGTCCTCCAACGTGCATGTTCCCCAGCTGTGCTGTTTACGTGCCTTGGAAAATTCGATGGCCTGTTGAGAAAATTTGCATTAGGATAGCCGATGAGCTTTTCACACATGCGGACTCAGCAAGCGATGTGAGGAGACGCGGAATCATCCGCGAACCAATCAAGTGGGGATGGATTGGGAAATGGGGAATGCAAATGTGCATTCAAAAACCTAACGCCACCGACTCATTTCGAATCAGATGCGTGCCAGGCAGCAACTGCGAAACACAGGAAGCCATTTGCTCCCAAATTAGCCTTTTGCATTCCACCAAGAGTCTGCAAATTACCATGCAACTTGATGGAGTAGGCGTGGCCCGAGTGTGCGCAATGCCACAATACCGTGAATACCACGTCGAAGAGCGTGAGCAATCATGCCAACCAGACATCAAGTCTGGAAATGGCAGACCAGAATTTATGCAGATGAGTGACCTTGCAAATTGCCAACTAGAGCCAAGCATTGCCATTTTGTGAACTCGCTTCATTCTCCTCCGGATGCTTGTCTCCACAATGTTGCCCAGTGCCGGAAGGGAGTGACTTGAAATCCAGGTGGCATCAAACGGTCACAAAGTCAGGCACACCCAGTGCTCCGAATCGACTGCCTTTCCTCGAACCTGAACAGCCAACGGTCCAGGACATTCAAACCATGGCCATCACCGTGAGATCCACATTGGCCGAGAAGAGTGAATTTGGAAGAAAGCACGGACCCGCATTGCAGAGTGTGTCGAAGACTGCCACCGGGTCAGTCAATACCCGCGGCAGATTAGTTATACCCAGCATGCTCCTTCAGTCACCAGGACAGTGTTCGAATGGAGATAGCCAGGGAAGAATAATCTCTTTTAAATACCCAGGGGTTGCCTGTGAGGTCACTAAACTGTTGCTGGAAAGCGATGGAACGCCTACCCGCATAATGATTGGTGCTAAGCAGGTTGCAATACTAAGCAATGGCCATTTTGGCCGAAAATGGCCGTCCTGGCCAAAGTGTATAAAGACGCTAGACGAGCGTGTGGGGAACTGGCTCCCTTTTCTCACGACAGCCAAGATAGGCCAGTTTGTGGAAAACTACCGTATCGAATCTAGGAAGACCACACGAAATTTCTACTGCGGGCTAAGCTTACCCATTGGATGTATAATCCGCTGGCGCTGGTACCTGAGTAGTGTGCGAATCGGAGAAGCAGACAATCCGGGACCATCCAAACCACCTGGGATCTGCATTTCGGCATTTAACCCGACATCAGTGTGTCAGAGATCTCAACATCTCTCTGAATGTGGAGACGTGGTGCTTCTTTCCGAAACCAGTGCAACCCAGCAGGTGCAGAAAATTGAAACACGGGCACTCAGAGCTTTAGGGGTGCGCTCAATATGGTCACCACCAGTTGAACCGCATAAAGCAAGCGATGAATCTGCGAAGTCGCTACGTGGGGCGAGCAGAGGAACAGCCTGCCTAAGTAGGTACCCAATCCGTGAGACCCGTGACCCTTTTCCGACAGCCTGGAGTGCAACAGGAAGAATCTCAGAGTGTTACGTCCAAATTGGACCAATGCAAATCCGAATCATTACAATTTACGGCTTTGCGAAGGGCACGCCTAATGGACTTAGCATGACCAATTTCCTCTTGGAAGCTGCAACCCAAAGGCTGCTAATGAATCGCACTCCGACAATTATAGGGGGAGACATCAACCGACCGGTTGAAACGCTCAAGGCCTGGACTCAGCTCAAGAACCAGGGCTACGTCGAACTACACGACTACGCCGCCAGTGCCTTAGGGACACCAACCGAACCGACATGCGTATCGCGGAAAAAGGAAGGACCTGGGACTCGTAACGACACCCTTCTGATCGACCCCAGACGAGTGCCTTACCTGACACATGTGCGGGTTGAAGTTGAAAGGGCAATCTCAGTGCATCGGCCAGTACAGGCCTTTTTCCAACTACCTAAGGAGCAGATAAAAGCATTGAGATGGCGATTGCCGAAAGATTTCGCTTGCCTTGGGCTCACCCAGAGCCAACTTGACGAAGCCTATGCCGAAGCCAACCCAGAACCACGAGTGGAAGGTGCCAAATCCACGAATGATGCGCTGATTGAATGGACCAGTAAGCTGGAGAAAACCATCGATGGTGCGATTGCTAGACTGCACAGGAATGACCCGGTGCTCCACCCATTTCCGGGACTCCCGAAAGCATCAAAAGGCAGATGCATAAAGCGACGGGCAATCATGCTGCCAATTGCAAATCCGTGTCGCCAAGCCAGGCACAACGACTACCAACCTCCCGGGGAGGCGGTGACCATCCGATCTAAGCACAGAGTGCGACAGGCCCGCAGACTGCGAAGCTTGCTTCAACTTAGATCTAAATACGGTAACCACCCTCCCGACGTTATCGCAAAACAAATGCAGGATGAATGGAATGCTGCACTTTCGGCAAAAGGATATGAGGGTTTGTTTGCAGATTGGATGCTCAGATGGCCTGAAATCCCTTACATAACATTACAAACCCCACAAGAAGCCGAACTGTACGATGTGGTGCAGATAGTAGAGCATGATGCAAATTCGACAGTCCTGCTTGAAATTGCGAAAAGAAAGGAGGCGGGAAAATACGCGGAAAGGCTTGATACAAATGAAGCCTACTGCCAGAAGAAGATACAGCAGGTCAAGGGTCAACAGTTGCCCCCAGTGCGCCAACTGACCCACTGGATCACGCTCAATGTAATACCCTTGAGGATCCTTGCAAAAGGTGAAATCCGTTTCAAGGTGATTAACTTTGAGGCTTTCAGCTCTTCACTCAGCATCTACTTAAACGGAAAAATTTGCAGGCTCATCCGAGTCGATAGGGATGTAATTTGCATTGAGCAGAATGGTGCACTAAAGGACAATGGACCAAACCGGATCCAGCAGAGAAAGGAAATATGTGACGAGAAGGAACTCCATGGCGCATTCGCTCAGTATTGGGCACGTTTCTGGAACAGGGATGACGCAGATGACCCAGACGCTTGGGACCGACTG
Organism: Effrenium voratum; assembly: GCA_963377175.1. NCBI lineage: Eukaryota > Dinophyceae > Suessiales > Symbiodiniaceae > Effrenium > Effrenium voratum. Next base: position 38,416 of record CAUJNA010000048.1, on the reverse strand, counting down.
AGCCAGCACATCAGCGCCTTCCCAATGCACCAGCTCATAGACAGCATTGACATGACAGACATTGCTTGCTGGAAACAGACTCGTGCGGAAATGAAAACACACTCTAGCCAGGGTGTTTGCGGATGGTCCGTCCCTGATCTCAAGATGCTAAGTGACCGCATCGTGCAGGACCTCATTACCATCTTAGCCAGCTATGAAGATGGATGGCCTGAGTGGATAATGATTTTCAAGGGTGACCATGCTTGCAAAAAGAGAAGATTGCGTCGAGGAAAACCACACCCGACCAATTACCGTCACATCGCTGCTTTGGAGATGGTGGGCCTCCACCCTTGCCAGGCAGGTACTAGCTAAATGGGCAAACACATTGCCACCTTCAGTGAAAGGCGGAGTGCCGAACAGCTCAGTGCAGGACCTTGCAATGCAAACGCACCTGGCGATCGAGAGAGCACATGCAGGCGGAACGCCGGTAGCAGGCTTCACGCTTGATATCACCAAGTGTTTCAACTGCATACCGCGTAGGCCAACTGGAATGCTCTTCTCGCGATTGGGAATCCCAGAAAATTTGATCAAAATTTGGTTTGGCAGCCTAATGCGCTTGACAAGAGTTATTGACATAGGCGGCAATTTGTCCCAACCCATCTGGGCCACCACGGGGCTCCCAGAGGGGTGCCCAGTGTCAGTACTAGGGATGGCAGCGATTGCCTGGGCTTTCGCCATAAGCATCCAACACCCGCAATTGCAGATTTACACTTTTTATGATAATTGGTCGTGGATTTCATCAAGCACTTTACCTCTGCTTTTTGTTCCCAAGGAAGAATGTGTCCGGTCGTAATTTTTTGCAGCTGTCTTAGTGCAAGGTCAAATGCGATGGTTCTTTTCGGCCATGGGTATGGCAAGAGTGCGACTGCCTGGTTTTGTTGACTCGTCTGGATGGCATAGGGGCCCTTGCCCTCATGCGGTACGACTATTGGCTGCTCATTCCCAGTGCAAATAATCCAATTTATCAAAAGTTCGAGGATCGTAATTCCTGGGTCATTAGCAATTTTCGTGGTAGGCCATTGCAAGGTTTGCAGCCACTTGCACACAGACTTCGCAAAAGCTGTCCCCCACGCGTAACTGCCAAGTTTGTCCGTCGGTTCCTCAAAAGCAAGAACTCGCACTTCAACTGGCTTCCAGTGGATTAGTTTCTCCGCATGAGTCTGGTGGGGTTCAATGCCCGCTTCCTCATCTGCTTTTTCCTGGCACTTCTGCAAGTATTTAAGTGTAATCCTAGTCGTATATCCTAGTACTGCCTCAAGTTTGACCCTTTCAGCTTTATTGGATGCAAAGATTTTCCGGGCTGCACCAGCTAGGTCCCCTGGGACTGCACGCATCGCTGCCTTAGCAGCTTCATCTGCGATCTGATTCCCAAGCTGCAGAAAGCCGGTCCAATCATCTGTGCATGAAAAGGGATCAACATGGGCCTTTACTTTGATTACCTTTTGGCCAGGGCAGAGAATCACCTTGTGTAGGCGTTTCACCAAGTCTGCGTTACTACACTGGTTTGTCAGTCGATTTCTGGCTTCAAGTTTTGCCTTGGCCCAGATTTTAACAACACTCTCGCAGTCGGTGTACACTGTGGCTCCCGGATATGCCTCAAGAGCGTTCACAACTGCCTCTAGCTCAGCGCGTGGAACGGTCTGCTCCCCGCTGCTCTGCGCAGTAGCAAGTATCTGGAAGCAGTTTGGGATTTTCCGTGCACATCTGGCCTGGCGGAATTTTTCAACGCATTCCTCTAAACGTCCTCGGCACATTACAACACTCCAAGTTGACAAACGTGCATCTGGGTCGGTTTGGTGTTCCCCAGACCCATCCGTGAAAAGGTTAATACACTCCGGTTCAATCTCGGTCTGGATCTCTGCGAATGTCACTGGTGTGGGTGTGAGTTGGAGAAGTTCCTTTGCTGGAACCGATTCGTGCTCACGGGTTATGGCTCTCCATATTGGGTCATCTGGTGCGCACGGTAGGTCGGACTTACCCTCTACCTCATAGTCTTCCTGCATTTTTCCACACTCAAACAGGATGTGTCTGAAAGGTGCACTTTTCCCACACATTGGGCAAAGCCCTTCATGGTCTGGCAACCACTGGGCTTTTCTGGTTTCAGATTGGTACCCCCCTGCAATCTGGAGACATGCCGTGTGTCGAAGCTCAACCGGCAGTTTGGCGATTGTCTTTGCTGTTTCTGCACGATTAAAGTTCCGATCTCCGGCTGTTTCTTTACGGTGCGCCGCTTTCTGTGTGACAACTTTAAGCCACGATTTCTGCAACAACTTCCGCACCAAAGGCCACGGTGTTTCCGCAAGGTTGATTCTTACCATCCTGTCGGTAAATGTTTGTCCTTCTGGCGTCGTTGTCCATCCAATTCGGGTGAGCGTTCTTTTGAGCACTCCTACCGGTCCGTGGATGTTCATGAAGTTTCCCTCATGTTCGTGCAACTCACGATGGAACGCATCTCTTTCGCAGTCTTGCGTGCGTACGAGGTATCTTCTGGCATTCTGGACCACTCGAGTGTGGAAATACTCTTCTGGATCTTGCATTCTTTCAATGAGCACATTGCACGATATCCATGGGGATGCACCGCTCTTGGGTCTCCTCGTGAGAACCTCCGTCAACTTGGTCCTGAGTCGTTCAAAGTGCTCATATCCCAGTGGCATGAATTCTGCACCAAAAAGGGCATGCGGCCAAATCACAGTCTGTACTAAGTGTCCCACCACATCAATCGTACTTTTTATGTGCGTGAGGTTCTTGAGCCTACGGATTCCGCTCTCAATTCGTTCACCACTCTTGAGTAACCCGTGGGTCTTTGCGAAGTGGCTCACAATTCCTAAATCCGTTGCTTGGAGCACGATTGGCACTTTGTTGTCCTCGTCGAGGCTCTCACTGAGAATTTTTCCCCAGGTCCGTCTGAGCTCTGCGGTTGGACCCCATGCCCAAGATTTTCCAAAGTCAATACTGAGGCGAAAAAGGGCACAAAAGTGAATTGTCTTTTCAATAGTGGCCTGGTTTACTTCCATTACCCAAAGAAGCCGCAGATGGGCTTTGTGCGCCGACCAATTTTGACATTCAATCGCGAAACCTTGCATTGCATCACAAAGGGTTTTGAAAACGGCAGTGAATTCAAGCTTGATTGCCAATCGCGAATCTTGACCGACCATGAACATACCTGCCATTTTCCAATGACGCCAGATGAGGTCGCCGAAAAACCAATGAGCCGGTTCAAAAGGCACAGATGAAAAGCCTCAGGACGTTTTAGTGCAACTGTAAGAGTATCACTTGTGCGAAGGTGCTTGTACATAGCTTTTTGCACCATTTGAAAAGCCCATCGGGCGCCCTATGAAACGCTTGGATGAGACCAGGCGCCTTATCCAATAACACATATGATCGGAAGAAATGCAGGATGGCTACGTGCGAAGGTGCTTGTACATAGCTTTTTGCACCACTAGTGGAGCCCATCGGGCTGCCATTATCTCTCCGAAAGGCTTAGGAGCATTTAGATGCCACAGATGTACATCTTCCTGCAGCGAAAGCAGGGAGTCGCTGGATTGCCACGTAAAGGCCGGGTATGCCCAAATCCCGCCGCCGCTACTTGGTAAAAGTGAAAATCCCCCCTGCAATGAAATGCCGGAATACCGACCAACTTGTAGGTGCTTGTTTTTTTGCTTGGTGGCACCGGAACGCAGTTTGAACCTCGTGGTCAGGCGGTAGTGGGCCGGTGCATATCGCAACCAACACCAGTCCGGGTAACCAAAATCCCGATTGGGAATCCTGCTATAGTGCAAAAGCAACAACTCGAAAAGCCGTGATAACGGCTAACTTGAAGGTGCTTGTACATAGCTTGTGCGCACCCAGCCTTCGACGGCTTACACTCGAAGCACTGCCGATTACTGGCAATACATGTCTCACCCCTGTTAACGTTTCTTTTTGTTTTCCCCGCAATAGTCGGGTGAAAACTATGACGGGCTGGACCCCACTGAACAGTCGCTCCCTGCTCGCGGGCTGGGGGGGGGCTGACCGAAAGCGTGTGCGGAACCACCGGAGCATCCGCGGCTCGTTGCGGGGTTCAATCGACATCATGCTTTTACACTAGTACGCTTGCGCCTGTGGTCAGCCGGTCAAAAGCGGACTGCCTCTCCAGCACGCGCAGGGCGCGCTGCTGCTCTCTTGTGAGCTGAGGCGCCGGTTCAGCCGGTGCCTCAACCGGTGCCTCAACCGCTGGTGGTGCCTCCGCCGGTGTCGTCTCAACCGGCGGCTTTGGCTTGCGCTTTGGGGCAGCCGGCTCAGTAGGCGCGTCCTGCTTCGGTTTGTTCTTGCTCCCAGGGGGCCTCCCCCGTCGTTTCGGCTCCGGCGGCGCAGCGTCCTGCGCAGCGTGTGGTGCCTCCGGCGCCTCTTGCGCCTCTTGCGCCTCCGGCGCCCTGTCGTGTTCGGTCGGCTCCTCCACAATGGTACCCACTCCGCTCTTCAGCGTGATCTTGGAGATGTCGTCGCCCAGGTTGCCCAGCACTCTGCTGGCGTTGGCCAGCTGGGCGCAGCGCAGGTAGACCTCGTTGTGCGCCATCATCTTCACGAACTCAAAGACCTGCTGCCCGCCGGAGACGAAGCTCGGGCCCAGCATGTGGTCCACGCTGAAGGGCTTGGTGGGAGAGGCGGGCGGCGCCAGCAGGGTAGTCCGCGGCATCAGGGAATGCTGGCGCAGCAGCCGGGGGCCGTGTAGGCGCCCTCGGGCAACAACGCCCAGTTCAGCGTGCCCAGCGTGGCGTCAACCCAGTAGAGGTAGCGGCCCCGGTCCGTCGAGAGGAAACTGTCGGCCAGGCGGATCTTGTAGACGGCGAGCCGGGCGTCGCTCTGCAAGTGCAGGGACTCTCCCAGGTCTACCTCAAAGTCGCTGTCCGAGCCGGCCACTCTCTTGCGGCTGTCCACGTAGATAGTCGTCATCCTTTTTTTCCCGCCCGTTCTGCGGACGACGGGCGGGACGGCTGCGACGGAGGTGCAGCAGGAGATATTCTCGCACCGTGCGTTGATCAGTGTGGAGCTAGCGAACAGCTTCTGGCCCAGGAAGCTGAGCGCCGCTCCCATCGGCGTCTTTTTCAAGTGCGAAACGCTCTTCAAAGCGCTTGTAGAACATTTCATTCCTCGGCTTCAGGTAGTAGACGAAAAGGAAGCTGTAAGGTTCCCGCGTCGCCTGCTCGTACAACTGGTAGAGCTGCTCCTTCGGCAGCAGGGCGCTGAGCTCCTCCACCACGGCGTCCAGCTCGTGCTGGTTGCGCAGCCTCCAGCAGCAGAGGAATTGCTGATTGACCCGCACGGCTGCGCTGATGAGTCTCAGCTTCTGGGAGCTCATGCTGATCTGCAAATGCCGGCCCCGGATGAAGAGAGTGTCCAGGGCGCCGTTGGGTCTGTGGAGCTGAGGCACGTCCGCAAGGTCCTCCAGGATAATCAGCACCTGATACAGTTTCTTCATCTCCAACTTCTTGGACGCCTCGGTGATCTGCTGCTGGATGATGCGCCGCAGTGCCGCCTCGTCCCAATCCTCCCAGTACGCTTGCTCCCGTTCAGTATTCACTCCCAGGTCCTGCTCGATGTACTTCTTGACGGGAATCCAGCCGTCATCGATGCCGATGGACGGGCTAAAGATGTAGATCCTTTCGAAGACGCCCCTGTACTGCTCCAGAATCAGGCTGATCAGAGTCACGGTTTTCCCCGATTTGCAAATTTGAAGCCGGGAAGCCGGGCGGCGAGTCCGGGAGTGCGTCTCTGTGTAGAGACGCGCTGACGGAGTTTTCCGGGATAAAACCAAAGGGCTGGTATGCAGCTGAAGTACTTTGGAAGTAAGGCGTGGTTAGCTCCTCACATGGACCGGCTGCTGGGGGACGTCGCCGTGCTTCACTCTCCCTTCTTCGGTTCTGGAAAGCTGGAGTACTACCTCGCCGCCCGGCGTCCGGGCCTGGAGGTGCGCGGCGTCGACGCCTTCGAGCCCGTCGCAAACCTGCACCGCTGCTACTTGAGGCGAGACCCGGTCTTCCTGCGCTCCTTGCTGCGCCTGGTGGGGCGCAGGGTGAACAGGCGCTTCTACTTCGGGCACCTTCTGCCGGGCGCGCTGAGAGGCCGCGGCCGGGCGCCGGGCTGCCTGCGCGTACGTCCTGCTGCGCAACAGCTTCTCGGGAAAGTGGGGCTCCTTCGCACAGCAGAGGCCGCTGGCACTGAGCAGCGTGCGGCGTCTGCAGCCACCCTGCAACGTGACCGTGCGGCACCAGGACGCGCTGGCCTATCTACGCGCTCTGCCCTGCCTGGCGCACCAGTGCATCTACGCTGACCCTCCTTACATTTTCCCCGGCCGCAGCATGAACTACTATGGTACGAGAGGGGGCCACGACCTGGTCTTTCACACGGAGCTGCGAGACGCACTCTTCGCGAGCGGCCTGCCCTTCGTCCTGAGCGTCAACGACGTGCCGGAGGCCCGGGAGCTCTACAGCCGGGCCGACTCCATCACAAGCCTGTGCTCGGGCAAGAACAGTTCCAAGCCCGAGCTGCTTGTAGTGCACCGGGGCAATCCTGCTGTCAGCATGGTTGAAGCAATCCTGTTGCCACAGCAGGATTGACAAGAGCAATCCTGTGCCCAGCCCAGGATTGACGGCAGGGCGTGTGAGTGGTGAAAAAGACACTCCGGAAGCGATGCTGCGAGGACAGCATCACTTCCGGACCTTCGGCGCTGGCCCGGTGATGGGTTTTCGGGCAATCCTGTACGCCAGGATTGACGGCTGGGTGTGTGAATGGTGAAAAAAAACACTCTGTCAGCGATGCTGCGAGGACAGCCTTGCTGACGGACCTCCGGCGCTGGCCCGGTGATGGGTTTTCGGGCAAAAAAAGCGAAGTCGGAAAACCGACCTCGGTGTAGAGCGAAGTCGGAATCCCGACCTCGGGCGGCGCAGGCTCGGCAGGCTGGAGGCTTCTATGCCGGGCAGGTGGCGCGGCCGGGGAGGCTTCTATGCCGGGCAGGTGGCGCGGCCGGGAGGCTTCTATGCCAGGCGAAGCCGCCACAGTCCCCCGGGTCCTTGCTATACGTGCTATATGTGCTATATGGGTCTCACAAGGCAAGCCACTGAACATCCACTCTCCCCCGGGTCCTTGCTATATGTGCTATATGTGCTATATGGCTCTCGCAAGGCAAGCCACTGAACATCCACTCTCCCCCGGGTCCTTGCTATATGTGCTATATGTGCTATATGGCTCTCACAAGGCAAGCCACTGAACATCCACTCTCCCCCGGGTCCTTGCTATATGTGCTATATGTGCTATATGGCTCTCACAAGGCAAGCCACTGAACATCCACTCTCCCCCGGGTCCTTGCTATATGTGCTATATGTGCTATATGGCTCTCACAAGGCAAGCCACTGAACATCCACTTCCCCCGGGTCCTTGCTCTATGTGCTATATGTGCTATATGGCTCTCACAAGGCAAGCCACTGAACATCCACTCTCCCCCGGGTCCTTGCTATATGTGCTATATGTGCTATATGGGTCTCACAAGGCAAGCCACTGAACATCCACTCTCCCCCGGGTCCTTGCTATATGTGCTATATGTGCTATACGGCTCTCACAAGGCAAGCCACTGAACATCCACTCTCCCCCGGGTCCTTGCTATATGTGCTATATGTGCTTTCTGGCTCTCACAAGGCAAGCCACTGAATATCCACTCTCCACCGGGTCCTTGCTATATGTGCTATATGTGCTATATGGTATAGAAGCCTGTATACTATACACATAGCATCTCCAACATGTACCAAATATGCATTGTATAGCACATATAGTACATTTTAAAGCGCGTACAGAATAATATAGCACATATAGTACATATAGCAAGGAGCTGGGGGAGAGTGGGGGTTCAGCGGCTTGGCGTGTAAGACCCATATAGCACATATAGCACATATAGCAAGGAGCGGGGGAGAGTGGGGGTTCAGCGGCTTGGCGTGTAAGACCCATATAGCACATATAGCACATATAGCAAGGAGCCCGGAGACTGTGGGGGTTCAGCGGCTTGGCGTGTAAGAGCCATATAGCACATATAGCACATATAGCAAGGAGCCCGGAGACTGTGGGGGTTCAGCGGCTTGGCGTGTAAGACCCATATAGCACATATAGCACATATAGCAAGGAGCCCGGAGACTGTGGGGGTTCAGCGGCTTGGCGTACACGCGGCACCGTGCCGCCGCAGCAAATCGGGTTGTCCGCGTTGTCCGCAGTGGGAGGTAGAATCCCCCACTGCGGACAACCCTAGCTCTCTCTTTAGAGGGCGTTTCCCAAATGGATTCTATTCTACCTGAGAGGCTCCCAGCACTCGTCCGTCCAGCATTTGACCTCGTCCTGCGAAGGATTCATTTCAAGCGATGTCAAGCTTTGCCAAAGGAAACCCCTTTTCCCTTTTTTTCGGGGACCCCTTTTTTTGGGACCCCTTGTTTTCTTTTTTTTTTGTTTTTTTCTTAGCCCTGCAAAGGTTGGCTCGCTTGAAATGCAACCTGGAGCCAAATTGCAAGCATATCTAGGGGTCACTATTTTGCAGCCATACGCCTGCACGCAGCGTTTTAGACTTCAAATCCTTCGCAGGACGAGGTCAAATGCTGGACGGACGAGTGCTGGGAGCCTCTCAGGTAGAATAGAATCCATTTGGGAAACGCCCTCTAAAGAGAGAGGGCTGACGTGCACAAGCCGAAACCTCGGCGGGCTGCCGCGTTACAAGCAAGGTCCTCGGCTGGCTGTCGCGCCGCGGAAAACCCTGCGAAGAACGAAGTCCTCCGGAACTCGGGAACTGGGCCGCTTTTGCGCACTTTTTCGACCCAAAAGTGAGCGGTGACGAAGCGGTGACGAACGGTGACAAGCTCGGCGGGATGGAATTCGCCTGCTTTCCCGGGCAGAAAACGGAATCCAGAGCACAGCGAGCGTCTGGAGCCTGTTTTCGAGCGAAAACGAGCGAATCTGGAGGCTCAGGCACCACACTTGACGTCTGACACGAAAAAACGAACTTTTCGGAGTTGGCCGTTTTGAGCGCTTTTTGCACCAAAAACGGAGCGGTGACAAAGACCGGTGACATCGGAAAAACGTTCAGCTGGATGGAGAATTCGGCTGTTTTGCAGGGTTTGGGGACCAAAAAATCCAAAATTAATTGGTCCCTATAAGCTGATGTTCCTTACTACTCTCGCAACGGGCTGGCCAACGCCCCCTTCCCCTGCCGATTTTGTGCCCGGCCTGACTTTGTGAAAGCTGCTGCGACGCGAGGCAGTCCTGCCTCAATTTGTTGCCGCTCGCACCAGAGAGCTCCTCCGGCAGCTCTCGAATCCTATTGGCCCCGCCTCAGCCTTGTGATGGCCACCTTGCCGACGGCCTGAGCTGGGCCTCGCACCAGAACAGCCCCGGCTGCGTCTGCTCTGTCGAAGCGCCTCCACTCGCCGATGCCGCCACCCGCTTCACGGCCCTGTACATGTAGCAGTGCCCGTCGAAGGCGAAGAAGCACACGGTGCGTGAAGAGGTTGTCCTTTTTGACGTTCAGGTTGCATCGAGGAAGTCAGGGTGCGAGAAGAAGCCAGTTTGTCACCTGGAACCTCTCAAGGCACAGTTTTGCACAATGGGCGAGACTGGTCACCTGGTGCCGTTTTTCCAGCCCGCTGAACCCGAAAGGAGGCAATGAGTTTCACTCAGGGCGACGCAGTTCGGTCCAAACGGCTGATTATCCTTTTCGGGCCAAAGCCGCATTTTTTTTAGTTTCCTATAGGCCCCTCTTTCTTACTACTATTGAAAATGGTGGAAGACTGTGCCCTTTTTGTGGTAGCAGTCTGAAAGACCAGTCCTCCCTTGTTTGCAAGCTTGGAAAAGCCTTCAAGTGTTCTGAAAGGTCAAAACATCAAAGCAGAAAGCAGCAAGATTCTTATGCGATGCAAGTTTTTTGAAGTAGCATCAGCCATCAGGAACAGGCAGTCAATGCCACCTTTCAGAATCAGGTTGGTCTGCGGTGGAAGAGCGAAGTACAACTAGCTGGAGGGAAGGACAAAGCTTGCCAAGGAAGATACTGGAAGAACCAGGTGGGTACTTTGTACGAGATGGAACGACTTCGTGCTTTAAGACATTTCGTGACGTTTGTGGCAACAGGAGTTCACAAGCAGAATCGTGCCCGCATGTTTGTCGCCGTGCAACCGCCATCGTTGTTCGCTCTAGGCAGATTTTTCCGCGGTGCGGAAAACCAGGTGTGAAATTTCACTGAAAACTTGGAGATGGGTAACGAGTCTTAGCGCTACGAACATGGAGAGGTGAAGGAGCTCTACAATTTCGTAAGTGTTGGGCGGTGGAACTTTTTACATTGGGTGTTCTTGATGCCCAAAGGAATCGTGGAAAATGGTAGCTAACGCCGAAATTGATGATGACGGCCTTGCAGATTAATGTGCTGTAAATTTGTGCACACGGTTTTGGTCAATTACCCGTTTGTTTGTGGTTGAGCCGCTTCAATTCTGGTTTTGGTAGATGAATCTGACGTCTTCGTCATGGGAACAGCTTCCTTGCCAAATGCGCAAGGTGAGATTTATGCTTGCGGATGTACTGTTTGTTGGCAATTCTCCTAATTGTCAAAAATCCAACAAATGGCCAGCTTTGAAATGCCAGTGCCATAGCCACAGACGGGATGGATTGACGCTTTAGCTGCTTTACAACTGCCGGCTTTATGAGCGGCAGTCGTGCAGCAGTGCCATGCGGAGGATTGCAAAAATATCCCAACCCCGAAACTCGCTTTTCGGGGCGTTGGTTTGTTTTTGTTTTGGGGTGGTTGGTGTTTTGTTTGGTTTGTGTTGTGTTTTGATTAAGGTGTGCATTTTTTCTTTGCGGATGGCGGTGCCCACCTGGCTGTGCTGATGGTATGTCTGCTATTTGCGGTACGGCGTCTAGCTCTCCCTTCCTGGCCTCGCCAATGTATCATTGTTGCTTGTTGCTTCTCCCTTGCGGGTTGTGCGCACATTCAGGTGCATTGGCACAGGATGCCGTATTTACCATTGTGCGTGGTCATCTTGAATTTCTCCTGGCGTACGGTGGGGTCGCTCCCGCTCTATATTTCTACAATGCGTTTGGAAGCAGGGCAGGATATTCATTCTGCCTATGGCGAACTCGACCTGTCTGGGTGCGGGCTTCGATGTGCTCGATCTGGGGAATGGATTTGCTTCTTTGCTTCTTCCGTACACATTCGCTGGCGCGGCGCGCAACTCATTCATCATTGAGGTTTCACCTGAATTCATTTCTTCTTGGAGTTTCGACTCTGTCCTTACTAGGCCTGTGCTCATTTCCAGGCACGGGGAATGACTTTGTTTTTTTGTGGGTTTCTCCATTTGCTTGCTGATGGCTCGTGTCTTGCAGCTGCAATCTTATACCATGGGTTGAGGCCTCGGTTCTTCGATGTCTATGTTTTGCGCTGTCTGCATTAATGTGTCGCTGACGCTTGTGGGTGCGAATGGAACATTCGTTGCCTCGATTGTCTACTTTTAAGACTGACGGGTCAGGTAGCTCTTTAGCGCCCATGAAATAATTATTTTTGTAACGGATAGCATTTAGAATTGCATTCTCAAATTGCGTTTGTTGGGGCAGGGCTTGCTGCTTTGCGCTTTGAAATTGCACTTGTGTCTGTCAAACCTGCTCATAAGCATTTTCAAACTGCACGGTCAATCTTTTTGCTTGGCGCCGGCGAGCACGTTTGCCGTGTTTTTCTTCTTTTTTTTGCTAATCTTGGCCAGCGCCTGGCGAACACATTTGCCAAAATTATAATTCCAGTGCAGTTTCAAGTTGCTAATTTTGTTGCTATTTTTGCTAAATAATTATTTGGTCATTTCCAAGAGACACCTGCCAGCGTCAGTCTTAAGTCTACTTTCTTTTGAGGCCTTTGTGCTTGCTCAAAGCATTTTTCATCTGCTGAATTTGTTGGAGTTTGTTTCTTTGTGTCGTTTTGGTTTGTTCCGTGTTCGCGAATTCACCGCCGAATTTTGTTGGCGTGGTGTTTGCATGTTTGTCAGCGCTCTGCATGAGCTGGTTGAGGCATCTGCTTCCCGGACATTATGCCATTGGAGTCTTTTGCGGAGGAAATCGCTTTGTTTGTTTTGCTGTTTCCGGTTATTTTCTGTTTCTTTTTTTAGTTCGTTTTGTTTGTTGTGGGTTTCCTCTTAGTCTTTCTATGCAGTCTTTCGATGCTGGAACAGCGGACCTGCGTGATCGCGATTGGTCGCACGGATCAAACACAAGTTGTCGTGTTGTGTTGTGTTTTGAACAGTTTGCTTGATTGGAAACTTGTTGGATAGCTTTAGTCGGGGCATGACCGGCTTAAGACTTAAAGGGCCCCCAGCCCACCCGTGTACAGCAAATTGCGGATTGACACTTTAGCAGTTTTACAAGCCAGAGCTTCATGCTGCGGTTTTGCAGCAATGTATCATATGGCAGTTGGCTTTGCAGCTACAGTCACCTTTTTGGTCAGCCGAGTGGATGTTGTAGATAAAAGAATAGATACTGTCCGCAAGATGAATCTTTTGAATTGTGCCCCACGTGCCAAGTGGTTTCATTTGACAAGACTTTACAGTGCAGTTGCAAAATAAAGGGGGGGTGCATGATTGAACTGGGCTTGGAGCGTATTATGAACTGCACTAACACACACCAGACACAAACCAAGACTGAAAGAAACAAATGCTTCAAATCCTTTTTTTCCATTTATTTTTATTTGTTTCTTTCTGTTCAATCATGCTCACAACGGATGGTTGTTTTTTGGGCTCGCGATGATGGTTTTTCTTGGTTACTTGGCGATGCACTTGAACGTGGCTTGATTTCCGGAGTTTTTCTTTTGTGGAATGTTGCTTTGACTTTGCTTCTATTTTTCACCATCGCATGCTATTGCTTGTTGCATCGTTGAGTTACTGCCCGTGATTCACAAACAAAAAAGGAGTCAGCAACCAAACAAACTAAGAGCATGCAGCTGCAGCAAAAGAGGGAGAGGCGACTTGTCACGTTTCATGACATGCAAATGTTGAAAACGCCTGCCAGAAAGCCAAATGTTCATAGCTGTGTGAACCTGCGCCGGCTTACACTCATCAAGAAAAGAAAAACATCGAATGAATTTCACGGTAGTTAACAAGCGAAGTAAGGCTGTCAGCAAGGTCACCGTCCAGCAAAAAATCGTTGCAACACGCTCTCTTAACACTTCGTCAGTTGGTTCGGTGGTCCCTCCGCGTCTTTTGTTTTGTTTAGGGTTTGCTTGGGCTCTCCTTTTTGCTGCCACTGGGCAGTTGTTCCCTTTTGTCAGGTGCCTCCATTTCGGCCCTGCTGGCCAGTGTCACGATCAAAAACGTTTGACACGGACTTTGGAGTCCAGCTGACTGATCTTCTTTGTTTGGGCGTTGAAGTGAGAGCAGCGTTTGTGAAGTGAGAGCAGCGTTTGCGAAACCAGACCCGAGACCATCTTGGGCAACCTGCCACGCGCATGAACAGTGCCCCGATACAAACAGGCCAGGAGATGCACCTGTGATCTGTGTGTTGAATGCCAGGTGTACGAGAATAGCATGTCAGAACGTCAGCGAAAGTCAGTCATACTCAGCATGGTGCCACATAAACATGCGCATCAATTTGGGTCCAACCCCGGGGCTTATTTGAGACGAAGCAAACGATCCGCGTTTCTTTTGCAAGCGAAAACAAACTCGAGGAAAGCAAAGGCAGAAAAGCCAGGGCAGATAGTGTATCTCGAGGTCCCACGTGGCCGGAGTGCGACTTATTAGGTGCCATGTGTTGCCCATGTGTTGTGCTGTTGGAAAAACACGCAATAATTCCAGGCAAACCAAGCAACAGAAACAAACGGTAGGAAAGCCACGCAAACCCAGCGACCTCAACTGCAAACACACACACACACACACACGAACAGTTCAACACGAGAAGCACCAAAAAAAACATCGGCCAAACATTCTTTTGCCATGAATCTCTATAAAAGGGTTTGTGAACGACTTCGTATTGTTTTCTCGAATTTGTGAGCTTTTTCTAGGATCTTTTGTGTTTGTATTTGTTTGCTTGGTGTTTTTGCTTTGTGCTTTCGCTCCCTTTTTTTTTATTAAAGCAGTCCAACCCAGAGTTCCAGCATGGAACTCAGTGTAAATTGTGGAATTCATGCCTTTAAATGTATTTCCGCAGGTGCTTTTGAAAGCCGCGCAAGTGGGTGCTGCGGAACTTCAACCATCGCTGCCGCATTTCCAAGAAGGCAACACAGAATCTCCAACTTTTTTTCCGGATGTTGAATGCCGCTCTTCCAACCCTCTTCCAACCTTGCTGCTTGAGAATGAACAGCCCCCAAACACATGAATTGAGCACCACATTTTATGTGGGCTGAGCCATGATTGCGTGCATATGCAACGAGGCGAGGATGTGGCGAATGTTTGGCCGCAAAGAACTGGGTGTAGAGATTATTTTTTTTTAACTTCGGATCTTGTTGCACAGAAATGAAACTAGATGGCATAATTCCTATTTAAGTGGGCAAGAACAGGGGATGACTGAAGCAACGGGACATATTGCCATCTACTTTCACCCAACTGTAGGTTGAAGGCAATGACGATTGAGCAGTGCGCGGAGCTGAGTTAGGCTGCGCTGACATTTGGGAAGGGAAATGGAATGCCGAGGTATCCATGGCGCTACTTGCGTGGGACTCGTCTGTCAGGAATGCGTGTGTGCGCTTCTGCCATGGTTCAAACTACTTGTAGGGATCACAGCAAAAATACAATCGCGACCCCACCAATGTTTGCCTCATGAAACATCTTTAATTTCTGATACGTGACATGCGATTCTTTTCAGCATCTCAGGTCGGTCAGGTGAAAAGCAGCCGGAATGCCTCCGCGACGATGGCCTTCCAAAAATATCGCCGGGAGCTAAAATGGTCGTCAGCAACCAAGCTTGGACAGAGACGGTTTCAACATGGATCAGAGCCTTTGGGCCCTTCAAGGGACATCAAAATGATGTTGTTTGCTCAATTCGTGCTGAACCTTTCTTGGGGCCTGCTTCTCGTACGGATGTCCGGGTCAAGAGCCGTCTTTGACACCAGCTCGATTCGGGGGGGCGAAGGGCAGTACAGAACAGTCAGTACCTTTGCCATGAATCGCGGGGGATAGCCGCAGTCGAATGTGCTACTCTAAGATTCTTTTGTGCATGGAACAGGCCACTCACTCATGATGCATGCAGAAGTTATGCAGCTCGACATGTGTACCGAGGTCAAGAGTCATCTCAGAAAGATGATGAGGCAGATGTCTTGTTTTTTACAATTGAGCAGCGCCCAACCCCCCCCCCTAGTGGCCGTTGTAGTGGGTGGTTCTTCTATTTGTAAGCATCCTGGTAGAACCAGAAGTCAATGACTGTTGTGCATGGCTCAACTCTTTTCTGGAGAAGCTTCCATGCGGCTATCCGACAAGGCGGACTCGAGGGCCAGCCATGTGAAGATCAACATTGAGTTCGTGGAGTCAAAGTGCCGCACTTGAATACATGAGCAACGGTGAAAATTCATTGTCTACGGTAAGCACACGAGCTCAAAGTACAATGTACTAGTAGGAAAGGGCCGAAAGTTCCGTGTCTCTTGAGGGACAGTAAACATTGACCATAACTCACATCCCTTGCCGAGGTGTGTGTGTGTGTGTGTGTGTGTGTGTGTGTGTCCGCGTTGGAAACCGAAAGGGACATACCGTATACCCATTTTGGCACCCTGTGGAAATTCCAGCTGGCATACTGGAGAGCGTTCAGGTTCCGTGCAAAGCTGCACCTGGAAGTCGCAAAGAGCTTCGGAGTGTGCTGTGCTTAGACTCGGTGTGAGGCGCCGGCTTAGGATGACCTGTGCTGAGGTTTGGACCTCTGCGGGAGAGCCGGCCAGAGGCGATCAACGACGGGGCTGGCGTCCCAAAGCATTTGGCAAAGAGAGCTCAAGCGCGTTTCGACCAGGAGAAGTATGTTTGTGGTTCATTTGGTTTTACTTCAATCGGTGTTCTTCTCTTTCCTTGATGCTCCCAAGTGTTTGCGGAGTTCCTAAGCCTGCGATCAGGTCGAGATGGGAAAGGCCTTCGTGTCCGAAGGCGCGCTTGGCGCCCGCAGAGTGGCGGCCAGGACCTCCAGGACGAAACTAAAAAAGCCAAGAAGGGAGTGGCGTAAAAGAAAAGACGAGGCAACCCCTCCAAGGGTAAAACCTGCATTTTGAGGGTCCATCGTTTTGGACAAGTATACAAATTTGGAGGGGGCCTGACCTTCGTGTTGGTTCAACTGGCCCTGGTAGATGGACTTTGAACTTCTGTGAACCAACCTGAATGCAGAGGAATTCATTCTCAACCAGCCGCTGTTTGCCACCAAGGCGTCGCTGACCAGCCGGAAGTGGTCGCTCAAGGAGATCGAGAATGCCGATGAGAGCCGCTTGGAGGAGCCCTTGACGCTGCGTTGTGGCTGGCGGGTTTGCATCCCAAATGGGGCACTGAGAAAGAAACGTCTTGGAAAGCAACGCCAACATTTTTGTCAAACGGGATAGGGGTAGATCAATGCGGCCTTGCCGAGCGAGCCTACCCCTGGCAGGGGTTTGTGATCATGAACCAGGGGCCGCGGCCTTATCGGCTTGTGTGGACGTGCCGACTCATTGGCTTTTCTTAGGCCATCTCCCGACAACAAGAAGAGGCAGATCCCTCGAGGCAGGCTCGAATTCGCGAGGATCTGTTCGCCTAGAAATTGCCTAGGAGAAGGATGGGTGAGCGCCTCAAAATGTAGATGAACAGCAAGCAACACCTGGCAAAGCGGAATGGAGTGAGAAAGGGATTTGGACCTGACTTGCGGAACATAAACGCAAGGTCCGGCACGATGACGTGACTGTGATCAACCCTCAAAGTCAGGCTGGCCTGATGGCTGAGAATGGTCGTGGACTGTTCAGCTGAAGCGGAGGTGCTTTTCTTGCAAGAAGGTGCCAGAGTGGCTGCCCTAACAAAGCAAGACATGCATTCAGATTCTTGACGCAATGTATCTCGTGGCACAGTCTTGAGTGAAGCTGCTGACTCAGAGCTCTCTTGGACGGATTCGGATTGCACTTGCCACTTTCACTGAGGCTGGCGCTTACTGCAAGCAAGATCCCAGCACCAAGAAGTTGGTGGAAATTGGCGAGCCACATGACAGAGCCCTAGTTGCTCTCGCAGGTAGCCAACCTTGGGAACAAAAGGGGTCTCGGGCCCTGCCTTTCTTGGCCTTTGACATTGGGAGAACATTTTCACGATGACATTTGATAGTGCACCCGGTGGGGGGAAACGGGAGGAACAAACATCCCTCTTGTGAATGATGTGCAAAGTGTCCCCCCAATCAAATATCACACCGGAAAATTCGAAGGTCGCAACTCAGTCTCCGTCAAACAAGTTGTCCCTCAACCGAGTCAGGTACCACAAGACTTCAAAGCTGCCATTCGTGGTGCCACAGCTTCCTGGATCCGTGGAAGCCTCAATTAAGTGCGGAGTTGGAAAGGCTTGCAGTTCATTGTTTGGGTCCATGGTCAATATTTTGTGGGGGTTCTCAAAGGGTTGTTTCCCAGCGTATCAGGGCAGTTTCGAGGATGTCACTTCAATGGACTCGAATTGCGGGAATTTGGAAGCTGTGCACCAATGGAAGTAGTTCTGGTAGCAGCCGTGAGAGTCGTGATTGCTGGTTGTGCTCGTAATTGTCAGAGTACTGGATGTACGCCATCGTAGGAAATGTGAGAACCATTGCTGTCACAGGGGTGCCCGCACAAGTTTCCCCGTTGGCGAAAGGTGAGGGCCTTCCCTGCAGGCAAAGGGGTCAAGATGGACCGTGCCGTTCTCTTGAATGACATCACAAAGATTGCACGATGCCGTCTCAGTGAGCGCGAAGGGATACGCAACGAGCTTTGCTGTGGCGCTTCACGTGCGCATCCTTTTTATTCAGATGTGATGTGCAGATGCGCATGCAATCTCTGTGCTCCGTCTCTGAGGCTTGGCGCTCAAGTTCCCCCTCAGCTTTGTAGATACTCCAGCTTGCGCTGGTTTCTCAGATTTCTGCATCATGCCACGTGCATACACAATGCCGGCCTTTCTACTGGGACTTATTTGTGTCTTGTTATCCTTTCTTTCATTCCATTCTTTGTTTCTTTCTTTCTTGCTTTCTTTTTTCTGCCTTTCTTTAGTTGTTTCTTTGTTTCTTTCTTTCTTTCTTTCTTTCTTTCTTGCTTTCTGTCTTTCTCTCTTTGTCTCTTTGTTTCTCTCTTGCTCTCTTTCTTTCTCTCTTCTCCCTTTCCCTCCCTCTCTCTCGCTCTCGCTCACGCATCCTCTACAGGCCGAATCGACATGTTTTCTCGCTCTCGCATCCTCTACATGATTTATGATCATGTACGGACACGGGGAGCGCACTCCAAATTGCCATCAGACAATAGCCAAACTTGCGGCATCGGGACACCTGTTGAATATTGACCGTCACGCAAGGCCAGTCCATGCATATGACAAGAGGCATGGTGACCAGTATAAGGGGCTACATACTTTGGGGTACTTTGAAATCAGTCTTGTATTATTCTTTGAAAGGATTTGCAAAGTTAACTCAGCATGTTGGTTTCTTGGAAGGCTTGGGCTATGCCTGTTGGAAGGAAACAGCCGAAAAGCCCAGGCTTATGCGCTTTTCCAGGGGCTGCGGAATGCGGAGTCGGCGCAGTGTCTTGGCATTCTTTGATCTTGAAGGCACCCTTTTGCAGGTTTATGAAAGAAGATCAATGCCAAACCATCCGTTTTGGAGGTTCCCACATTGGGAGGCAAACCCGTGTTTTGTTATTGGTTATTATCACGTGGCGTTGCGTATGGGCGGAGATTGACGTGAGGTGGTGCGCTGAGAACTTCCACAAGAAGCTTCTACCTTTCCTTGCGGAGCAGCCTGAAGCCCGGCATTTGGTTCTTTCCGTGTTAGAATCAGTGCGAACACCCACAGATTGCAGAAGACACTGCGGAGAAAAGGCATTCTTATGTCATGTGGTCGCTTTCAGGGGTATTCCGGACTTTTTCGGGAAAGCTGCATGAGTTTTCTTGCCACCCAAAGCCGTTCAACCCTCGGCGGAAGCTGCTTCCGCCGAGGATCCACACCTATGACACCGTGGAGCTCAGAAAGCTCCTGGAGCGCACGCTGGAGGTTGGGCCTTGGACCCGCAGATGCAGCCCGTGGCATCCGGCCTCGATGGCTTTTGAGCGCAGGCCTTGGACTCCGAGATCCTCAAGAGCCGCCGACTTACGCGAGACACTGGGAACAAAAAGAAAACCAGTGGGTTTTTTCCGAACCCCATCCCAACACCAACTCCATCCCAACACCAACTCCATTCCACCCTCAACCCATCCCATCGCACCCCACCCCACCCCCCATCCCCGCCTGAAGGCGCCCATGCCTTCACTGGCTGCTCTGCAGTGCTGGTCCTGGTGCTTGGGGAGCGGATCGTCATGGCAGGAGTGGGGGCCTCCGGAAGCAAACACTGCGAGACGCAACCAGCCTGCAGATTGACATCGTGAGACATGCAGCCGATGGCGCACTCTACCTTGTGATGCTGCTTAGTTCCCAGATTTTGACGTGACTTCTTGACTAGCATACTGGAAGAATCTGACTAGACATGAGCAACGCTTGTTGCTTTTCAAAACACAACGCAGAGTGATTGCAGTACTTTCAATCAAGTGGCCAAAGCGGTAGCTTGCGACTAACAAAACCAAAAGTACTTGCACTAGTAGTACTTGCAGTGCTTACCGCAAAACTTGGCAGCCAAGCTTACTTGAGGTAGTGCTTGCCGTGCAATAGTTTTTGCAAAGGGAACTTGCAGCAACTCTTGCAAGTGTACTTGCATCTATTTGCCACAATGTCGGGAAGCAGCAATTACGTTTGTTTGGTTAACCCTCCACTTCGACTGCTCGAGGGTGGAACCAGTCTCACATTGGACTAGAGGTCAACAACTCACACCAGCTTCGGCCCAAGCGACAGCCAGAGAAACCAACAACCGTCCCTTTGGTGAGACGGTATGTTGGTTTCACACCATTCGCTCCGTATTCAGGCGGTTGTCACGAAAGCAATGCTGGTGGGAGTTCTCTTTCCGTGGCTTCATTTTAGGGGCTGAACTTCCCACGCCTGAATTTTATCAAGGGACGGGGAGCCTGAAAATGCTTGGGCCCAGGGCCCGCACCCCAGCCCCCACGCGCATATACTCATCTCATCCAGATGTTTGCTTGCAGCTGGGGAATCCTTCTCCTTACCCGGTGCAAGTGCTATTCTTTGTAAACCCTTCGCGTTGCCCGCTTCGGCAAGTGTGCTTTTGGCTAGCTTTGCGGTGCGTCTTGGTTTGCCTTGATGTGTGGTGTTTGTTTGAGAGTGAGTCGGCGCTGACATGCGGGATAGAGGGTAGGTGCATGTTCCTGCGTTTCCCCTTACGAGTCACCGAGCGAAGCCTGGGCGCCTGGGGAGGAGCTATGACGAAAACAGCTTGGCTGGGGCTAGGTTTGACGGGTTTCTAGAGGGGAATTTGGGTCTGACCGCTTCCTGGCCCTGGGGGCTGAGGCGATTATCTTGGCAACTCCTCGGTGGAAATGTGATTGTTAACCTACCAGATTTCGTTCAACTAGCGTATACACGACAAACGCGAACCAACACACTTGGACTCCTGAGTGGCTCTTCTGGTTTCTGTCGTGGATTTCCTTCACCTTCTTTGATTCCCGCATCTTCGCGGCGACATTTGTTACATGTCGCGTAGGCTTTTGACTGACAGGGCCACAACCGCGTAGGCGTGCGTAGGCATTTTGCAGAGGCTCGTGTTGCAAAGCTTCGCATAGGCAGTTGCGTAGGCAGTCGCGTAGGCAGTCGCGTCACGTGACATGCTGAGCAGTATTGTTGTGCAAGACATGGTTGTGTGACCGTTTGTGAGTGGCAGTTTGGCGTAAGCTGTTTGCAGCGGCGCAAGCTGGCGGTTGCTGGCGGAGGGAGGAGAAGGTTCGCTTGTCCAGCAGCGCAGCTGGCAACTCGTACTGCAGCACTGCTGCTGGTAGACCAGTAGGCATCTCGTCCGAGATTTGACCGGAGGCGCTTGGGGGCTCACCTCCGTCTCATCCTGTAGCCGAACTCCTCGTTTCTGTGTAGGCGGCGTAGGCAGGTATCCAGTCAGCTCTGTCTCGCGTAGGCGCTTTTGTGGGACTGTTGCGTTTCGCGTAGGCGTGGCGTAGGCGCTGCATAAGCAAGTTAAATTGATAAGGACCCGCGCAACCAAAAGACACTGCTTCTATGTGGTTCTTCATGAGGTCGGACATGTTCGAGTGGTGCTATTGCCCGAGAAGGCCCGGACTGACGGCTCTCACGTGGGACAACTTGAGACACATCCCTGACACAACCGTGTCACGATAGTCAACCATGGTCACTTGAGGATGGTTGATTTGGATCAGCCCCACAAGTGAGATTGCATTTTTTTCGCATGGGTCTCACCCTTCCACCTTCTGAATATATAGTTTCCAGCAGACCAGCATCATGTTCTGGTTGCATATGTTTTAAAGTCCCTTTGCTGGTTTTGGGAAGGAAGCCACATGAAGCCGACCGCAAGTGGAGGGTATTGTGATGAGAGGCAGTTACTGCATCAAGTCAGCACGCCTTGTCAGCCCAAAAACAGCTGATCAGGGCTCCCGAGATCATCGTACTAAATCTCTGAAAAAGTAAGTTGCCAACGCATAATATTGATTTGTGTGCGCTAATCCCCTTGTGAATTGGTCGGCAGGCTGGCTGCTTGAGTGGCTGGAGGGCTGGATGATTGGGTGGCCAGTTGGTTGATTGAGTGGTTGGTTGGTTGGTGGGTGGGTTGCTGGCTAGCTGGCTGGTTGGCTTCGCATCATGTTCTCGCATACTTGGCCAGGGCTCACCTCGTGAGCTTTTAGCTGCTGGCCCAGCATATTTTTTTTCTGCGTCGCTCGACTGGGCAAAGGACTCGCCCAGAACATATGCGATGTCGAATCCAAGGCGTGCACAGGCTCGTTAGATGATGCCTTCGAGATTGAGCCTGCGCCTTGGGGCAAACCGCTGCATGAAGAAAGGGTCCGTGTTTCCCTGAGAGGATTCGTTACGGTGGTTGTTGAGCATTTTGTTGAGGGGCCAATTACCAACGCTGAGATTTTGCCCAAACCACTGGCTGTGGCTCAGGAGAGTGCGCAACGCCAATGGCATCATCCGAGATGGGCGCGGGGCTTGTCTTTCCTTTTGGAAGGCAATCTTTCAAAGATGGATTGAAGTTAGAAGGGGACACACACCATAAATGTCCTCTTAATTCTTTACATCTTTTGGGTAGACCCCTCAAGTGCCAGGTTTCAATCTGTGACTCAAGACTGCATGCTTCGTTTACTTTTTGACCAGCTGCATGATTGATCCGAATGCTTACTACCTAAACCTTGACGTCACGTCAATCGATACCGTGGTTGGTTGTTACCAGGTGATGGACACATGCAGACCTCAGGTTATTAGGGGGGGGGTCCTGCAAAGAGCCCCGAAATTTCCCAAACCTTGTCGACCTTGAAGGGTGGGGGGGAGGGGATTTTCCAGCCAGGGGAAGCCACTACAATGGTGTACATCCAGTACTCTGACAACTACCACCAGCAACGTCCCACCATCACAACTCTCACTGCTGCTACCAGAGCTACTTCCAGTCTTCCCGAATTCCTCCCCTGCCGGTTAACATTGAACCCACTAAAATGAGGTTCCCCAAAAGGAGATTGCTCCAAACATGATGGTTTTTGTGGGACCCTTGTTAATGTGTACGGGGTGGAGAGCAAGCGGCAAACGAGCCAGCATGACGCAAAGGCTGCTGTACGGCATATTGGATGGACTTGACGAGGCAGGCTGCATGGCTTGCCGTCGTGGGTTTAACCACAATGCGGAAGCTTGAAAATTGTGGTGTTCCTTCGAAGCCTTTCCTAATAATGAAACACACGCCCATGTCAGGAGGAAAAGATGTGGTTTTGCATCCACGCAACGCATTCCGCCGTGAAGGCCACACGGATTCTCAACGCGCGGTCCGTCTTTGAGGCACTGATATTCCACCGGCCGTGCGTGAGCCCCATCCTAAAGTCTGCTTTTGTGTAGGTTTCCTTTGCATAGACGTGTTATTCAGGTTACCAACAGCTACGCATGTGCCGACGTGGGACTCACATCAGAATGAGTGGTTCATTGCGGCAATGGCAGGTCTTGCAACTGGATCCAGGGGGACCCCTGGATGAGAAGCAGGCTGGCTTCAACCTCCGTTCAGCTGGCTGTCTTAAAAAGGAATGATGGGAAACCGCTCCTGCGATACTATTTTATTCTAAGGCTGAAGAAAACCAACACACAACCTGATGTGCGACCACCATTTGGACCCATTTGCTTCCTTTTTGATGAGCAAACGTTGAAAGGGAGTTTGAAGGGAACCATTGTCAGGTGCCCTACAAGCTTTCTGTGAAATCGTCACTCGACATGTAGACTGAGGTCAGAATTAACGAGTGCTTTTCATGTGGATAGAAAGACCCGGAGAACACGTTTCCATAGCAACAGAGTGCCCTGGTCAGGTGCGAACTGCTTATCGGAAGCTCGCCCTGCGCCCGGTCCTCGGCTCTGGTACAGAACTGCAAACCGAGCAGTTGGGCGGCTTCGCGGCAGGACCTTGCTCTTGTGGGGCGTCCTCCCAAATCCAGTCGGACGGTTTTCAGGGCTTCCCATGCTTCCCATGATTCCCTTACATCACCAAAAGGAGAGTCACTTTTAGCGCAAGGTGACGGTTGAAAGCAGCAGGGGAGAGAGAGGGAGCCATCCCCTCTCTAGACGTTCTGCTCCGAGACCCCGAGATTGGACACCCTCTAACTCCCTCGCCCGACAGACCTGGATTTGGCTCCAGACAGCTTGGCGTCGATTAGACGATGGACATCTCGCACAGGGAGGTATCCGCATTTGAAGGATGCCACTTCAGTCTGAACAGTGCATTGATCTTCTTATACACAACATTTCCCTAATCACAGTCCAAGAGTTTTACTACAGAGTTTTCATACATACCAGAGCAGTTGACAGCCAGTAATGCCATATTTGGCTCATGCCGACCTGACATTGCCGGCTGTCAAGGCGAGCGGTTCCGCTTTCATCAGGTTGCTTGCGATCCACTCACTACTTTTGCAAGTTGTCCACCCCCCCAATTTCAAAGGCGAGGTCTAGAACATGAATGCTCACAACCCAGATGGTAGAGGACACAGTGAGTTGGGCCCTGCACATGCAAGTCATGGAATCCCGACAATCTTTTTGGCGGCTCAGTGCAATAGTTTTTTGTGTGTCAGCAAGAACTTTGTAGTCAGGTACGCGAAATGCATCAACTCCCTCTCACGGGTTCAACTCTACCCCTGGTCAACCTCGGAAAGGGGGGGGGACCTGGTTTGATAGGAGGGCACTTTCTTTTTTCACCTCAGCTCCTAAATCAGCACTAACCAAACCCTAACCCAACACAGCCTTAAACCAGATGGAAACCCAACCAAATCAACCCTCAACCTACTGTAAATGAGCCCGAAAGCAATTGCTGGCCCGCCCTAAACTCACTCTATTCAACCTTATAGCAACCTGGACCCCGCGCTTAACAAATCTTAAATCCACCCCAAAACTACTCCTGAACCCAATCCTGAACGACCCAAGCATCTTCTTCAGCCGACAAATAGCAACTTGTTTTCTCGCTAAAAAAGAGCTTTTTCTTGCCCCCAGCCCCATGACACAGGGCACTCGAGCCCGGCTCTGCATTAGCATTCACAGGCACTCACCCTAAATCAAAGTACAAATCAGGCAAAAACCTGCGCTAACCCAACCACAGACCCACCCACCCAAAGTGAACTCTGAATGCACCCACAACCAATCCTCAGCATCCTATTCAATCCCAAAAATATGAAACCCGAAGCTCGCCTTCAACCCACACTCCCAGGCAACGGGCCAAGGCCATTGGGAAACAGCAACATACAAACAAAAAAGGAGAAGCAATGATTCGCGTGGTTTTTGCTTTAAAGCTTTGACACGTCAATCCTGTTGAATTGCCAGTGTTGATCTCGTGAAAGTTTGCCTCGTCGCTGCAGTACATCACCTCCACAAGCAACTCCAACCGTACCTAGACACCTTTAGTCACCTTTCATGTTTCCTCCAGGTGACCGAGGACGACGAGGATGAGCTGCGAGCGAGGCCAAGTCATCGGGGGAACCCTGACTGACAGTCATGCATTTTAGGTTCACCTGGGTGTGTGTTTTCTTGAAGATATCTTTTCACCTTTCTTTAAAGAGACACAAAAAGGAACTCGTCGACTTTTAAGGCTTCTCCTATATGGACACATACTTGTCAAGCATGACAGTGCCATGTAGGCTCTCCATTCTGGTGGGTGAAGGCCCGCCACCGATCGGCAGCGACGATGAGTCGGAGGAGCAGGCCATGGTCAACACACCCAGTCAAGCAAGGGACTGCAGGTTTTGCAGGTCAGGTTGCGAGCAGAGTCGGGGAACAGCTTTCCCCGGTTTCCTGAGTCAGGCTCTTAAAGACTTGCGATTTCGAGCACCAGTCTGGGGGTAGCTGCAAAGTTCAGTAAAAGCTTCGACACAGAGAAGGTGCATGGCTCACTTCTGTGGGTTGGCCAAGAAGAACAAACTGGGCCGTCAATGAAATGGGTCTGTCAGTGTAGTTCGGGCATGGGAGCGAAATATCCACAAATTGTCATAAACAATCCATAATGCCTTTTTGAAGCGATGGTGGACCCCTCAACAGGGCAAGTTTTTTCTTCTTCTCCGGGCGGCAAACGCCAGACGGAAACGAAAGCGCAACAAAATAATTTTGTACCCCAAGGGAACTTAGAGCACCGTGACAACGACTCCATTCTCCATTTGAGGAAACCATCACCATGGCCTCCAGATTCGGAGTTTTGGCCACTACTCATTGCAAATGGCCAGGCAGCTGTTTGCTTCCCCAGTGGTCCCAGCATCAGCACTTGTGCAAGCAGACGCGAGGAGCATCGGGAGTCGGGTTTCAAGTTGTGTCTTTGTTTGGGAACCGTCTGAGACCACAAGGAATCCTCCTTTTTGGGGGGCCTCATTATGAAACAAACCGGAACAGCAAGGGTCACAAGTCCATCCATCAAGTGGCTTCAGGAGGCAGCTCCGGTGTGCCTTGGCATGGAGATAGATTCCGGGAAGGTCCGACCCGGGGCTTTCCTTTGGGACCATCTATTTTTCAAAGGTTCAGAGACAAGCAGCCAAGCAAGTTCCTGCGAGGTCTGTTTGCGAGACAGCGCTTCCGCCTTTGGCAGCGTTGTCGCCGCGCTCGAAGCTGTGGGAAGAGCTGAGGCTGAAGAGGGCTAGTCGTCCATCAGATACACGGCCCATTGAGGTGGTCGTGTTCTGGGAGGCTCACAAGTAGTTGGAGGGTGATGTTTTTCAAATCCCTAAAGGGTTATTTGAGATTGAGGGTTCTCACGGCGCAGGTGACTCAGCAGTTCAAGCTTTGGGTGTGCGCATTGCTTGTTGTGGTCTTAGGGAATCCACAATTTGTTGTTTGAGGTGGTTTGGGTATTTGAATTCCTTATTTGCAGTCAATTGGGGGCCACCCAACTTTCAAAATGCAAAGCCGAACCACTCATTCTGGGTAAGCTCATATGTGGAGACATCTCTCTTTGCTCAAAGCGCCAGGGTTGCCAAAGAAGACGAGCGTCGCCTTCGGGCTGCTTATGAGGCGCCTTTCCGCAACGGAGGGAACGGGCCATTTCCGAAACTGGCATGGAGGGGGAAGCATTGAAGCACCTGAGCAATAGGCTAAACTCTCCGTTACTTCTTTATGCATTCGGGCGATTTAGCGTGAGGAAATCTATCGAAACCTTGTAGAACGATATAGGGAACCCCCAAAAACGATAAAACATGCTTTCATGATGTGTCAGACGATGCTTGGAGCGTCTCGCGTTTGGCAGCTTTTTTTTGTGGCCCAGAATCCCAGCCATCATGTCTGCGCCTCCTGACACGCCCAGCATATGTGAGATCGGGCTCTGCGGCCACGCACTGCTGTTTGTTCCGCGAACTTTGGCAAAAACATACCTGCCCAAAACGATAACCGAAACGATAACGAAACGATGAGCAGTTCATTCGGAAAATCGTCTTTGTGAGCAGTTGCCCACAACGGTAGACTCGTGCGCACAGTTTCGATGTCTCCGTGCTGTGTGCATTCGTAGTGCGCCATGAGTGATGAGGAGGCTCTCAAGCGTTTGCGAAAGGAGGTTTTCAAGGACTCCGATCTGCCTGGAAGCAGTGCCATCTGGAAACTCACGCTTTCCCGTACGCATCTCCAACTGCATCTTCAGAAGCTCGCTCGAAATCAACTGCTTTGCTTTAGAGAAACAGTTCTGCTTTGCGTTTGTGCGTTTGCTTCGTTGTTTTTTGGTAAGCCTCGCGCAGGTAACAGCGCTATCAGACAGCATGCTCCGTACCAGATCGTCGAGCGCAAGTTGGAAGCAGAGCAACTACAGTGGAAGCGCGGCTTTTGGCCAGATCCCACGTGGAGAAAACCAACGGTTGCTCTAAATCAAACGAATGAAATCATGAGGAAGCACCATGCCCAGCTGCGCATGTTTCGCGGCACCTTGAAAAGCACTAACTCCTGACTTTCGACCAAATGGTCACTCGCGATGAAGCCCACTTGGTCAAGGCAAATGCCCAGAGTAGGCGGAAACATGCAGCTG
Source organism: Effrenium voratum (assembly GCA_963377175.1). Taxonomy (NCBI): domain Eukaryota; class Dinophyceae; order Suessiales; family Symbiodiniaceae; genus Effrenium; species Effrenium voratum. Next base: position 10,623 of record CAUJNA010000048.1, on the reverse strand, counting down.
GCTGCTTTGTCTGCTGACCCAATGGAAGAGTCTGAAGCAGAGCTGTGAAGCCAATGTGCCGTGACAATAAAACGCCAGTGCGCGCTCTCCATATGCCAGAAACCTGCAAAACGATATAGGGAACCCCCAAACACGATAAGAATGAGTCCTAAATCACTTCTGTGCATTTAAGTTTTGCCGCTCGCTCACCTAAACTCTGCCTGTCCGCTGATGAGAAAAACAATGTCCAAAGTGCGGTGAGTTTCGGCAACGGCTCCTTTGGCAACTTCCTTTTGGGTCTGCTGATTTGGACCACGTGATCCCCGGGCAACCGTGAGACAAAGTGGTGGCTGCAACGGGGACCCCCCGGTTCCTGGCTGTTTTTACGGGAGCCCTGGCCTTTGCTGGTTTTCTTTCTTCCGATTTGAAATTTTTGCTCCCCTTTCACAAACTGCATGATCAATTTCGGCAGTTTTCCCCAATCTGGGTGTTTCTCAAAGTTAGGGACACCTTCGACAAGGAATTCCCAATTTTCAGACATACCCATATGAGGAGCTGACAATAATGTTTCTTTTCTGCTGTTGATTTTTGGGGAGGACATTGGGGGGTGCCCAGCAACTGCGAAAACTGGGGGTGAACTACTT
>CAUJNA010000048.1:0-7500 GCA_963377175.1 Effrenium voratum | reverse complement strand
GTGTGCGGCGAGCTCGTTTTTTGTCGGGAGAAGACGGTGGAGGAGTGGGCGGGGCCCAATGATCAGGGAATTGTTCGTCATGATCAGTGGGAAGGTGTTCATCTGGAGCATCAGGAGGTGGCTCAAAGAGGTCCTCAATGGCGGGGTTGAGCGTGGCCTCTGGTGCCAAATCAGGTTCGGCAGTCGGACTCTCAGTGAACTCGCGGATGGTGGCGATGCCTTGTTGGGCAATGCCAAGGATGAGTTCGAAGTCTTGGAGCAGCTGGCGTGCGGTGTTGGTATCCATGCTCGCAACGGATTTTGGTCAAACAGTCAAACAGCTGCGGCACGAAAATCAGGTCAAAACTGTCAGGATGCAAAGGCAGAGAAGAAAACCAGTGTGGTTTCGCAAAGGACGGTTTTTCTTCTCTTTGTAAGGTGAAACCGTGTTGGAGGTACAACCTCTTCAACATTGCAAGATCCTGATCTCGCTGAAATTCAGGAAAGGAAACTCGGCTGATCAGCGTGCGTCTGGAATAATATCCAGATTCCTTATGTATCATTGGTGCGGCTGACTTGACGGAGAGCATGTTGTGCTTCTCATGCGAGGGGATGAAGGAGATGGTGCTGCTTGTGAGGTTCAGTCGGAACCCCAAGAAGTCCAGGGCGGCTTCTGTTTCCAGGAAGATGTCTCCTCCATAGAAGTGTTCGTCGCACAGTATGTTGGCTGCCGGAGTCGAGAGCCACCTGGGGGTTGCGATCACGAGTCTGTTGTCCACGTAGCGGAGCAGGAGAGTATCTTCAACGGAGCGAAGTCCCGATGTGGTGTGAGTGTTGGTCCAACATTGTTCGGCGACCGCGATCACCATCAAACAGAGAGCTGGGGACGCGGGGGATCCCATCGGTGCCCCACGTGTTTGCCTGAATGAACGAAGGCCGACAGAGAAGATCTGCATGTCAAGGGTGGCCTGAATGATCTCGGGGATGTCGTCGAGCCACAGGGTGCGTTGTGTGGGTTTGTGTCGGCGACGGCGTCCGTTGTAGACGCGGGTGATGGCAGAGGTGTCAAGTGTGTCCACTGTGAGGTGTGTGGTAGAGGAGTGTGGTTGTCGTTGTCGGTACCAGGTTAGCAGTAGTCGCCAGGCTGCTAAGAAGCGGTCTTTGTCGATGGAGGTGAAAAAACCGGAAAGGTCCTGGTTTCGGTAGTCCAAATGGGTGTGGCCGAGGCTTAGAAACTCGTGCAAGGACCGCATGAGTTCAAAGAGGTCGCCACCTGAAAACGCGTCAGGGCAAGCCGTGGCCACCATGCTGTGGAGGAGCTTGGCGAGAGCGTCGAGCATGGGTCGGAAGAAGGCGCCAATGAAACTGATGATGGGTCGGGCAGTGGTCCAGTTCTTCTTCCTCTTCGGGAGGATGTAGGCGTTGGCTGGCCTTCCGAATCCGGTCACGGCCCAAGGATAGCGGCCGCGGAATCTGGTGACAATGGTTTCTCGTAGTCGTTGGTGGATCTCAATGGCAGGGACCGGCGGAGGGGCGAAGATGGCAGGGTCCGCAAAAGTGGCTTCCAACATCTTGCCGTAGAGAACGGGACAATAGATCATGAGTCGGGAGTCCGCATGGTCTTCGCAATGGCGGACAAGGGGTTCCAGGGTATGCAGAGCCCGTTGGACGTGGGCGTGAAGAAAGTACTGTGATGTGTGTGAAAGGTGGAGGTCGAAATGGAATTCGACAATAGTAGTGAGGGTTGATGGGTCGAGCGCGGGTAGGTTGTTGGTCCTGGCCCAGTGTTGAAATGCCTGGGTCAGGCGACTCATCAAGACCCCTCGTGGAGGAAAGAAGGAGTTGCGCATCGATCCGGATAGCATGTGGGCAGTGTCGGAGTCGAACAGCTCATGGGTGTCTGCACCGGAGAAAAGAAGGTGTCCGTCATGCTTCGGGAGGGATGGGTGTCGTTGGGCGAGGTCGGTGCATGTGCAGGTCGTTTCACCGAGACTCCAGGTTTTTGCTGCCTGGAGATGTGAGAACAAGGCACTGGAGAGTCTCCGATGTGCCTTGAAGACAACGCGTGGTTGTGCCATGTGAAACGGTAAAGCGCTGCGAGTGGTAGATCGAATAAACCCGCGAAGTTGGGTTAAAAGCAGGGATCGGAAAGAAGGATGGGCGAGGAAGGGTGCAAGCATCGGTCTGGAGGGGCCAGGTGGAATGAGGCCCCGGAATCGGAAACTGGATCGAATGGCGGAAAGGCATGTCTGGTGGTGTGGTTCAGGCAGGTGTGTGGCTATGCGATGAAGGACATAGAGAGCGGCGGGTGGGAAGTCTCTGCTCCGTATGTAACGGATGGCATCAAATCGTCGTAGAGTGTTGCTGCCAAGATCGCCCAAAAATCGCCACAAATCCAGGCGGTTGTTCATGCGCTTGGCCAGGAAGGCCTGTTGTAGGGCGATGGGTAGTCGTAGTCGGCGGCGTTTTCGCCAGATGGTGGCGAAGCCCATGTGCCGGGATTGGGAGAAGTCCAATTGGCGTGTGAAGCCCGTGCGTGGCCGGAAATGTCTCTCGATGAAGCCAAAATTGAGAGACGGTTGCAGTTCCTGGATGTAGAACTGTTCAGTGGCAAATAGGTCCGTTGCTGGAACGGCAGTGTGAATGGGCACCGAGGTGTAGTGGTGGAAAATGTCAAAATGTGCCCACCACCGGACTGCCAGTTCGGCATTGACCAGATGATGTCGCTGAACTTGGAGTAGTTTGCGAAGTCGGCTGTGGTCCCGTGCCATGAGGGAGGTGCGAGTGGCTCCGAGGTAGAAAAAGGTCTGCCACTTTGGATGGCTGGTGAATCTCAGATAAACCGCTGAAGGGACAAGCTGAGAAGAGAAATCGGAAGCAGGGTTGTCCAGGCCAAGTCGAGTAAGCAGGGCTTTCAGTCTGCCGGAACCACAGGAGAGATGGCAGACGTCAAGTAGCTGAAGCTGTGCGAGTAGCCAGGAGCAAAAATGACGTGCGGTGACGTCATCGGTTGGGAAGAACCGAAGAGTGAAACGGAGGACAGTGAGAAATTGGCAGCTGTGGTGTTGCCAAAATTTGTGCTGCCTGGCTGTGCGTCGTTGTCGGTGTGCTGTTGAGAGTCACTGGTAGAAGTGACTCGCAGCGGCCAGGATGCCCAAGGCCGATGACCCCAGTTTTGATAGGGTTCGCACCGGGATGCCCCATAGCACAGCGGCTCGTTCGAGTTGGGCTCTGGTGTCGGAGTCCAGTGTGGTTGCCCATTTTGCGCAGTCGTTGGACCAGCTTTTTAGGACTTGCTTGCTCTCTTTGCTGGTTTTCTGGGAGGTGATCCATCGCTGGACTTTGGTGTCGGAAATGTCGGGTGGGAAGTTGTTGGTGAGCCATTGGCAAACGTGGGGAGGTGGTTGGAGCAAGTCGCGGGGCTCCTTCCAAGTGGGTGGGGAGGGGAGGGGGGGAGGGGTCGGGGTGCCGCCGTGGGTGGAGGGGGCTGGAGGGTTGCCGCCGTGGGTGGGGGGAGACGGGGGGGGTTGGGAGTCGTCTGCAATGTGAGTGGGGCAGGGGTAGGGCGGGGGATCCGTCCTGCGGTGATGTGTCAGGTGTAGTCAACCGTGGTCGCTTCATGCCGAAGTCCAGGAGGGAGGCCTGAGATGGATCGGCTGGGCGTTTGTTGGATGAGGTGGGTGTGGGGGGGAGGGGGGGGGATGAAGCCTGCTGGGCGAGTTGGTTGTGTGCGTCAGCAAGCTGTTGCTGAAGCTGGAGTATGGTGGCCGCGGAGGCCGGATCGGCCGTAGTGGTGGGTCGGAGGGAGATGAGGAAGTCGAAGATCTTGTTGGTGAGTAGCTTCATGGCTGCTGGTTTGGTGGTCGAGGCGCCCTCCTGCGTGGCTACATGGAGGGCGAGGGCGTCCAGGTCGAGGTGCCGTTGTCGGATTTGGCTGAGTAGTCCAGCAGCAAACACTGATTCCGGCATCGACTTTGCGACAACGATGCGGACTTCGCCTCCGTGGGCGAGGTGACGCAACCACCAACTGTTCCACTGTTCGTGCATGAGGTGGAGGAGGGGGACGCGAGCGATGTCTTGTCCCTCGATGCCCATTTGCCGAGTAAACGCGGTGTGCGTTATGACCTTGGGCAGGTCGTACCCCGCGACGCGGGTGGTGTCGTAGTGATCGTCGCCAGGGTTGAACTCGGTTGGTGTTGGGACTGAGTGGACGGGTCGAAGGGCCGGGGGAGGTTTGGTTTGCGAGGCGGTGGAGGGGGAGGGGAAAGGTGGAGGGCGGGTGAAGGGGCCGGGGGGAGGGGGGGGAAAGGGGTTGCCGCCGGGAGGGGGGGGGAGAGAGCCGCCAAAGGAGGGTGGACGAGGGCCGGGGTGTGGTGGGTAATGGGGAATAGGTTGGCCGTAGGTCTGACAGGGAGTCGGATGTGTAGTTGGCGGTGTCCATGTCGTGGAAGAGCATCCGTAGGAAGGCCCGGACAGGGCCCCGCACGGGTTTCCGGCCATGTTGTTGCCGTACACGATGCCATGATGATGGGATGCCGTGGGCGAAGGCTGCGGTGGTAAGTTTCGCCTTTGGAGCATCGGAACCAAACCTCGAGGGGGTTGGAAAGCCATGAGAAAACACGGGGGAAAAGGAAATGTTCGAACCAAAAGCTGGTGAGCGGAATCAAGCGGGTAAGGTCACAAGGCGAGAGAACGGTCGCAGAAAGGCAGAACAGCAAAGCAAAGAAAAAAAAAAAAAAAAAAAGGCGATCAAACAGTGCACCAATTCTTTTCCTGGTTGGGTGGAAGATGGTACAGTTGCGCCCCGCTAAGCCGGGCGCTGCAGCGCGATGCCTCACAGCATCGCAAACTTGGAGTGAAGGCACCACTTTTTGCCTCGGCGGCATGCGAAGTGGCGCCGCACGTTGTGTTGATCCTCGTGGCTTCCCCCGGATTCGAGGATTTTGTGCTGATTGATGGAGCGTAGTTCCCCAAAAGCGCTGGCGCCGAGTTGAGACTTTCCGATTGTAAAGTTCTGCAAGAGCTGGCCGAGCGTGTCGGGCGTGCATGCCGTGGGGGTGGCCTGAGCGTAGCATCCAAAGCTCGGGTAGTCATGGTTCTCGGGCATCCAAGCAGCGGGTCGGATCATGTTCTCATGGCACATGCGGCGCACTCGATCCGGGGTGGTGCCGTGCACATACATGACAGCGTGATGGGAGGCCGTGCCGGATCCAGCTTCCGGGTCTCCGCCAGCACCTGGCCAAGGATGAGGTCGAGGAAACCAAGTGGTTGCGAACACCATGCCGTGTGATTCCCGTCCCAAGAGGTGGTAGAAGCTGGGATCGAACGGTATGGGATCATCCGTGTCCATGGTTCGCATTTCCCAGCATTCCGCGAGGAGATCGGCATGTGAAGGTGGCAAAGCAGGGTCCAGGTCCATCAAAATGGCCTTAGTCTGTTCCACCCTGGAGATGTCCAAGGCTGGAAGCGGGTCCAGCTCCCCCCACTCCCTAGGCGTGGGAACTCGCAGCGGGTCAGTCTTGGCCGTGTCCATGACGTTTCTCCATAGATCAAGCCACCGGTTGTCGGAAGTGGTGGTGGCATTGATGTCCGCCTCCGATGGAGGGGGGTCCAAATCACCGGTGTTGTCGAAGGGGGTTGGGGAGGGTGAGGAGTAGCCGGCGTGGGTCGGGGAGGGGGAGGGGGAGTGGAAGTGAAGGCCGCCGCAGGTGCTGGGTGAGGGGGCAAGCTAGTGTTGTGGTGGCCGGTGCGGGAAGTGGGGTGGGGTAGCTGCCCATGGTGCTGCAGTGACCAGGACGGTCGTTTGCCCTGGTTGTTTCGGTGGCCGGTGTGGCTGGCGCCATGGTGGTGCATGTCCCAGCGGTTTTTGTTCTGTGGTGGGTATCCCCACGATTGGTTCCGCCAGTGTGAGGAGGACCATTGAGACTGGTTGGAATCCTTCCCGGAAGTGCGCCAGGAGGTGGAATCATGAGTAGTGTGAGTGGGTCGGTGCGAAGTCGTGGCTCTGGGTGCAGGGGAGTGTCGATGGTGGGACCTGTGTCGGGGGGAGCGGGAGCGGAGGGAGACAGTGGAGTGGTGTGCACGTCGGGAGAAGTGGAAGTGTCGGGAAAGGGAACGTGACCTGCTGTAGCTGCGGGATCGTCGGGTGTCGTGTCGTCGGTGCGACTTGTTGTGCCTGCGATGGTGGCTGGTGTGGGAGTGGGAGTGTCGGTGCTGTCTGTGGCGGGAACGGGATCTGCGAGAGTGGGGATGGTGCCGAGTGTCCGGGGGAGGGTGGTTGGTTGAGGAGTTAGCGGCAGGAGCCGCAGCGGCAGCTTCGGGCGCGCGCGCCGGCTGAGGCTCGGGCAGTGAAGATGGCATGCTGCTCTGAGTCATGAAAGGCATGATGGTGCCAGGTGCCAAGTTGCCGTAATTGGGAGGGCCACCGTAGGGCATCATGGCCATCGGGTTGCCAAAGTTCGAGAGGCCGCCGTAGGGCATCATGGGGAAAGGTGTGAAGGATGCCGTCTGCGAGTTGGGCGACGGTACAAGGTTCATGGGCTGCGTCATCTGGGATGACAGCTGCAAGTTCGGTCCACAAGTGCCTGGTGAGCCGGACGCGGTGCCGGTCGCAATGCTGTGCAGGAGCGAATGCATCATGTCATAGAGCTGGTGTCCAGCCATCTCGCAAGGGAGAGAGAAGGTTGGAAAGGGGTGAAAACAAAACCACAACTGCGGCAAAAATGCGTCAATGGTGCAAATGCATGCGAGCCAACTTCAACCTGCGAATCGAAACCAACCAGAGGGAATTCCACCAGGGGACCGCCAAAACCCCGCGGCAACGGCAAAAGTTTCCACAGAAATGCATGCGAGCACAAAGGGGTTCTCAGAGGTGCCTGTCAAGTGGCCTCATGAAAGTGCCTCATGTGGCCATGCCGATGAATCTGAACTGAACTCATCCGAGACGAAAGCTTCCATAAACACCACGAATTGCAGAGTTGGTGTATGACCAACTCGTCACTGGCGCATGAAGCTTAGGAACCTGAAACCTAGTGGGTGCAGCCTTGCTTCAAAGGCAGGCAGTGCAGGCAGTGCAACGCGCATGAAACCAGCAGAGCACCATTTGGGTGCGGAATACCTTAAGACCTCACGCTGCAGCCTTGATCGTGGTCAATCGCGCTGAACTGAACTGCAGCTTGAATTTGAACACTTGAACGGTCTTCCCCTCGCAGGGGGCTCCCGCATGTGGCGAGTCCAGCCCACAGCGCCATGTCGGACAGGCCGTGGGTAAACACACTTATCTCGAGAGGCTTCACTAGCCGAGATGCAAAACGCAGTCAGTAAAAATGCTTGAATGCAAATGCAAATCAACAGGTCACAACATCGACACCGAACAGTAAGCAACAGCGACAAACAGAAACCGCAAAAGGAATCAGGAAAGAGGGTCAGGAAATAGGCAGGTACGCCGAATTGATCAGATCCGGTATCCACCGAAATGCCGTAGCTTCATTGAACTGGATAGGCAAATCGGCTCCAGTCCCC